>CATIWR010008792.1:0-16272 GCA_949677035.1 Omphalea diandra
CTATACGTGCTCTCTCTCTTCCCTCTCACCCAACTATCTCACACATCTATATCACACACACACACATATATATATAGATATACATATATATATATATATATATATATATATATATATATATATATATATATATATATATATATATATATATATATATTATGAGATGATTATAACAATATACCTTGTACAAATGACCTGTATCCTGGGTCAATGAGACGATGAAGGATCAATTGTCGATGTAGTAGAAGTATCATAGATAGGCAACTGTGTAGGTACAGTGGATGGTGAAAGAGATGATGGAGGCAAAGAATGTGAAGGTGATGCTGCAACTGGTGGAGCTAAAGGTGATGAAGTGGGTTGATCAGACAGTGGTATATAAGGTGACGAAGAAGAAGGCCTATCATATTAGCCTTGACGAGTTCCTCGCCTTAATAAACCCCTATGATATCAATCATTCCCTCACTTCTTTTGAAATATATAAATATGTTTGTTCAAAAATTCAAATACATTCAAGAAACATAATAAAAATAATTACAAAAGGAGTTGTGAGAACACTATCTCTAATCATTAGCAACGTTATGTAAAGTAACATCATCATGATCATCTAATTCTTCATTTTCTGATGCATTGTCCTCATTATCACTCTTGCCAATGTCAATAAATGAACCTGTTGGATCAATCAAGCTCATTTGTTAATCTTGAACTTATAGGTTAATTTCATGAATCTTTGTGTCATCATCTTGGAATTGTTTATTATTGACAGTTGAAACTTTTTCCACAGATTTAGCCTTTATTTTAAAAATAGCCCACCAATCATTTTTGTCATGCTTTAAGCTACAATATATGGCATAATACACTTATATTGCTTGTAGCATTAGGACAAATGGTTCATACTTATTGAATCTTTTTTTATAGTTCACATCAATAAGTTTGTATTACTTGTGAACTATCATACCAACATTTAGTCTAGGATTAAACCATTTGAGTTCAATAAAATAATTTTCTTGTAGGTTAGAACAGGATACTCTAACTCCAGAACTTCAGTTAATTGACTATAGTTGCCACTCTAATTAGTATTATAATTTATGTCTTTTATGCAAACCCTATAATTATTACTTACTCTATTAGAACCATGTACTTTAGAGTGAAATTTGTAACCTTTAAAATAACATCCATGTGTAAGTGCCTTGAATTTCATAACTCCGCTCAAACGAATGGAATCTTGCTTGCAACTCTCACCATTTATTGATCATCAGGGAGATCAAGAGGATAGCGAGCCATATGTTGGTAGTAACCCCTAGTCATGGCACACGATTTAGATCAACAAGGGATCCTTGAGACTTATATAAGATAGAAGCCCCCTTTTCCAAAGTAGTGATCAATGAGGGACCAAGGCAAGACAATACATTGGTACCAACCCTAAGTAAAATGTAAAGCCACCATCTGATTTTGGTCAGGACAAGAATCCATGCAAGGATAAATTCTGAGCCTACCTAAGTCATTTAGAATGCCTAATCTATCTTCACCCATCAGAGATCTGGTTCGAAAGTTGGGAACAACTTAAGGAAGAGGTCAGGCACCTCCAAGTTGCCTGTATATAGGGATCCAGCCTTCGGGTAATCAATGGTTCATTTTTATACCTTGCATTTATTAATTAATTTCCCATTTATCCACCTAGGCACATTCATCTAAACAAGCCATCAATCATAACAATAAAGTATGCAATGCATGAATGATATGCAAGATGTGAGAAAGTAACAAATAATATATATAAGGCAGGGATGAGGGATACGTATCCAAATGGCGGGATTGTCATGAAATTCGTGCATCCATTCATTCACATCATGTATAATTGTTTAGGAATGAGGTCATGCATCATGGCAAATGGGGTTTTATGCATTCATTATTCACATATCACATCATTCATGATCATATATAAAAAGGTAGGGTGGCATAGCATCAAGATTTAGCATACGTTATCAATCATCCATATAAACATAATCACTCATAACTAATATAGGATCATAACCAAAACCAAATTCATGGTCCAACTCAAACAATAACGCCTACACCTAAAGGAAGAAATAAACTTAGTAATAAAAAAAGGGAACAAATAAAGGAAACTAAAAGGAAAGGCAAACAAAAGATCCTAATAGTCACACTTGTGATGAGTAAGGGTAGAGGATGAGTAGGGCCTTTAAAACAAAAAAGGGTCCAACACATGTGCACGTATGATGAGTAGGGAAGAGGATTTTCTATGAGGATGATTATGCATTTTGTTGTACATATAAGCATGATTGGCTCTTTGAGTCTTAGCTCTGGAGCCTTGGGGAGCCTTCTCATTGCCTTTAGGCTTAGGAGGCTTAGTGCTAGTAGCACTCTTCTTTTCAATTACCTCAATGCTTGAGGTTTGAGGTTGTGAAGCTCTAACAAATGTAGTTGTAGAAGATGATGAAGCTCTATTAAAACCTCTAGACCATGCCTAATTAAAGGTGGTCTTTGTGACACAATAAGAGTGTCTAAAGCCTCTTTTCCCTTATAGAATTTAGAGATTGAGCTTCTAAGCTCAATGAGTTCTCCTTTAAGAGAGTCATTCTCCTTTCTAAGTGAGGCTAAGGAAGAAAATGATGTAGATAATTTTTCAACAAATTTCTTAAGTTCTTCATTAGAAGTCCTCAATTCATTTACAAGCTCATTTAGAGACTTGTACTCATCTTCTAGTTTGGAACACTTCTTCCTATAGGTTTTAACTTGTGACTTATACTTGTCACTCCTCATAGTTAGAGCTTTTAAAAGCTCTTCATCTATATCATCTACCTCATAATCAAAATTGGAGTGGAAAGATGTACTTACCTCTTGTGAAGAGTCCCCTAGTGCCATGAAGCATATGTTGGCCTCCTCTTCTTCTTCCTCATCTTCACTTGAGTCATCATCCAAGTGGCGGAGAAGCTTTTCTTCTTTTCTTTGTCCCATCTCTTCTTCTTCTTTATCTTCGGACATTTATGCTTCATGTGCCCTTGTTTGCCACATTCATAGCATGTGACATCATTTGTTCTTTCTTTTGGACTTTAGGCAGATTTCTTGAAGACTCTTCTTTCTTTTCTTCTCCTTATTAACTCTTTGGTTCTCCTTGAGAGCATGGCTAGCTCTTCTCCTTATTTATCACTATCCTCTTCACTTGAGGAGATGTCTACTTCTTTCTCTCTTATTAAAGCTTTGAGGCCCATGGTTCTCTTTTCTGGTTTTTCATCTTAGCCCCTTAGCTTCTTCATTTGCTCATCTTTTTGAATAGCCAACTCATGAGCCAAGAGCTTTCCAATGAGCACATTGGTTGGGACCTTTCCAATCTCCAAATTAGACTCTTGAATATTGCACACCCTAGCTCTAAACTTGTCAAGTGGAAGAGTTTTAAGGATTTTGGTCTTTACCTCATAATTTGTGAATGCTCTTATAAACTTCTTCATATTAGTGACAATGGACAAGAGTCGGTTGGTCATTTCTGTGATGTTCTCGTTGTCCTTCATCATGAAGAGTTTCCATTCGGTGACATACATCTCTAAATGGCTTGACTTCACTAGAGTTGTGCCTTCATGATAGTTCTCTAGAGTATTCCATATGGCATGTGCGGTTTGATAATGTTACACTATCCTAATCTCTTTTTTAGAAAGTGAACTTAAGAGAATGGTCATTCCCCTCATGTTCTTGCCATTTGACCTCTGGGGAGCTTCAACCCATTCATCCCTTAGGATTAATTCTTCATTGCCATCCACAACTCTAGTAGGAGGCTTCCATTCCTTGATTACCACATCCCAAAGGTCCACCACATCTATGTCAAGATAGATCTCCATCCTATACTTCTAATGAGTATAGTCGATTCCATCAAAATATGGCCTTAGTGTGAGTAGATTGCTTCTTGTGCCATGATCTTGTTTCACCCAATGAAGGTTTGATTTGTGAAAACCTGCTCTGATACCACTTGTTGTCCCTTGGCACCAAAAGGGGGGTTGAATTGGTGTATAAAATTTCAAAAACAAAAAAGAGGGGAAGAAGAATGAGTAAAATGGAGACAATGATTTATAGTGGTTCGGGTATAATCGACCCTACGTCCACTCCCCAATTTACTAATTGGGTATTTCACTATCTCAAGGTGTTTTCAAGCTCACACCCAACTTGTACAACTTGTGTTTTGATGGCTCACACACAAACTTACAATAATGTGTTTTTAGGCTAACACATAACCTTACAACAATGTGTTTTTAGGCTACACACAACCTCACTCAAATGTTTCACTAGACTCACACTTAAACCTTTCTTGAAGTGTTTTTGTAGGCTAACACTACAACCTTACAACTTGGTGTTTAATGCTCACACCTAACACTTACAATTTCATAAAGAAAATTGAAGAAAATGAGTAGCAAAGATTGAGAGCTTTAATGACTTGTAATAAATTTCTTAGCAACCTATTCATGGCTATTTGGTGGAGTATTTATACCCAAACTTTACCAAAGAGACGTTGCAAATCATAGCTCATCAAATCTTTGAGACATGCTTGATAGATTCTACATTAAATGCTTGATAGTGTCAATTCGCGGTCACTACTACTCATTAGCAGTCGCGAAATCCAAATTTCTTAAGGAAAATCCCATTTATGTCTAACGGCTAGTCCACGTGGCAGCTTCTGATAGGTTCACCAGGAAAATATAGTTGTTGCCCTTTTACCTACTTTCATAAGTCGCGATCGTGAGCATTCTTGTACAGGACGCGATAGAGGATGCAAATTCGTCTGCCAAAAATGGTTATCTTCTTCTTCACGATTCACAGTCGCTACCAATAAGATGCCTCCGCAAAATTTGACTTCCAACAGTCTATTGGAACACATGTCATGTTGTGACTATAGACTTGCTTTCCTTTTGAGTCACTTCAAAATTCGCGATTGTGACTAGGACGTGACACACTGCGATTTCGTCTGTCAATTTTGGACTCTGTCATTTGGATGAATCGCGGTCAAGAATAGCTCCGCGATTTCACCTATCTGCTTTCTAGCAATGCTTTTTTTCATATCGCGGTCGCGAATACAAAGTAGTGGTCACGATTTAGAAGTCACTTTTCATACTTGAGGAATTTTTGAGCTTCATCCAACTTCCAAGTTAGATAAAAACTAAAGGCTGCAAAATAACACTAATATGAAATATTAGACATGATCAATCTCCTTTGTCAAGATCAAAAGATGTCCAACACTTGGGTTAACTACCTTAGTCCAACACAATACTATTTGCAAAATAGATTAGCTTAAATCATTGATATTCACATAATTTTGGTAGTCATAATGTCTTATTAGAGGTCACTTATGATTATGAGCCAAAATAGGTTTTTTGGGCTACTGTCAATATTATGTGAACCTATAGGGTCGCACACATAAAATAGGTCCAAAATGAAATTGAGTTTTTACTGCTCTCTTTGTTTATAATGAAGATAATTAGAGATATTATCTAAATTAATAGATGTCTATTTCATTTTAAGAAGGTTAAAACAAAATAGGATATTATCTATATCTTTGAAGATACATAATTGGTATAAAATATCTTTACAGTTAAGATATATATATATATATATATATATATATATATATATATATATATGCATAATTTAAGATTTTAAAAGATTATATAGAACATTAATGTTTTAGAAAACACTTTTAGAGAGAGAAAAACCTTAGTTTTAGCACACTTAGGATTTGGAGAAGCCCATTTGTGTGGATACCAACAGAGGGCGATCATAATTTGGTGACATCTATATTTGAATCTAAGCTCGAGATTATGTGTTATTGATGTAAACCCTATTGTCCTTTGGTGCCCTAGAAGGGAGTTGAATAGGGCAATGGCATGTAACAAAATTTAAAACTAAGTGCAAATATGGATAAAGAATAAAGACATAAGATTTATAAAAGTTCAGCATAACTTGCTTATGTCTTCTCCTCTAGTATTTTCACTAGAACCTTCACTATCTTGATAGCTTAAGGTGCTATCAACAACCTTTACACAAGTAAGTTTTTAAGTACTTACTAAGCCTTTACAAGTGATAGATTTTCAGGTTTTATCAACCTCTTATAGGTATATCACAAATACTACTAACCTTAACCCAAAATAGTTTTCAGGTATTACATTAAACCTTTCACAACATCTGGTTTTTAAAGTTTCATGAATTAAGATTTCCTTAAACTAAATACAACACTTTAAGAAAGAGGAAAGCCTTTTCACTCAAACAGTAAAGACACTTTAAGTATTCTCACAAGGTATGCTTGATGAGGTTGAGAATGTAAGGAGAATTTTTGAAAAGCATATTCTTCAAACTTTGTTTTAAAGATAACTCTTGCAAGCTTTGAATAATGAATTTCTCTTTATAGTTATATCACTTTTTGTTCACCTTTTTTTATTAAGAAAAGCTTTAATAATAAAATAATTGCTCAATGGAACAATTCTTTATGCATTTCTATTGAGAGTGGGTCTTTGTATAGCATGAACAAAGAACTAGTTGTTAGAAAAAAGAAATGTTACTTCACATTACAGTTGTAGGCTTACAACACCCATTGAGTAATCTCCACGCCTATTGCTAAGGGATCAACCATCATTGATTTCATGCAAATGATGGTTGTTAAATGAATACACCTTTAACGATCGTTGGCTTTAACGAAATGCGCATTAGGACTAGCTTTTAGAGAGAACTTGACTTAAGGCTCCTCATTTGACCTTTGCATTAGCTTATTTCACTTTTTCTTTAATGACCATTAGATAAAAATGGTGGTCATTACTTTTAAACCTCAATGCTTGCTGGAGGAAGATCAATGCTTGTTGTTCATTTCAAAAAAGTATGAACTTGGTGCTCTATTTTACAAGGTCTGCATAAGTCCTTCAATAATTATTGGATAGTCTACAATGTCTATAGGTAGCACCTTCAACGCCTGCTGAGATATAAAAGTCCCTCATTAAGGGGTCCATAACTTGCTCAAATTAGAGTAATTTATCAATGCCTATTAGTGACTTTCCAATGCTTATTAGAGTACTCAATGCTTGTTAAAACATTAAGTATGCCTCATTAGGGGGTCCAAAGCCTTTGACATAAACTAGAGAGCTTTTTCAATGCCAATTATGAAAGACCAATGCTTGTTTCGACTATTGGAGATTTTTGCTCAATCTAAGCCACATTGTTTAAGATTTGTTGTGAAAGTGCAATGCCTGTTAAGAGGCAAGATCAACACCCATTGTGAGATTCAATATGCATAGTTATGTTTGAGCAATTGTCCAATGCCTATTAGGATATAGGCAATACCTATTGAGAGGTCCAGGATGTAACGACCTTTTTCATTCACAAATCATAGCATTCATGTCTAAAAGTACATATGCATAAAGGTTTATTCATCACACATATACATTCCAATATGTATTTAATATACATATATGTTAACTAATGTTCAAGGCTAGTGTCCATAAACTAGTTCCTATCTAGATATATGTACATGACACAACAAGAGAGAGAGTTGGAATTCAACCGACGACCTGTGGTCCATGTGACTCTATGTAAAACTCTATGCACCAAAGTATCCAAACTCTATGTTTCAGTATCTGAAAAATATAATTGCGATTTGGTGAGTCACAACTCAATGAATAAAAATAATAATCAGATTCTTATGGCATAACCAACATAAGAATATCATCAGGATACATTACAAGTATAACAATTGACTATGCAATTGCAAGTGCAATAGATTGATTTTTGTCGTGATCTTGCAAGGCAAATACTGCTCCTAGGAATTCATGAGATTCAAGTGACATTTAATTTTTGTTGGCCAGCATATAATAAGTGAATCATTTTATCAATAACATGTCCTAATATGACATATTGGTCCCTTTTTCAAGTGATTTGTAAGTGTTTAACAAGTCAGTCACAATATCCTTTTAGTTCCATATGCAAGCGTTCTTTCACAATGATATACTAAGTAATCATTAAGAGCATAAAATTCTTACTTGACATGTATTCACATGTAAAGAGTAACAATTCAATCTCATGTACATGTAATAAAACATAATCATATTTTAAAATTATCACACATACACAATAGAATTTAATTACAGTTTTTACTCACCTTTTGATGTGACCAACCTTTATGGTAGGTTTGGTTCTCTTTCTAGGGATTCCTCAAAGTGTTGAGATCCTAACATTTGATACATACTTGGTTATAAGTATGTCAAAATTATTATGAATGTTTGGTATATGCAAGTGGACCTAGTATTTATGCATATTTTCCTTATATGGCAGCCTAACCTCGCTACACTCTATAGTAATAACTCTAGATATACCTATCCAAATTACTTGATTCTTTTTTTCAAATAAAATAGACACATAATGATACAACATAGTCAAATTTTAGGTCAATATAAGACATATAGAAATGAGGTGAATTTTTAAATTTTATCCTATTTCAATGTCATCCCAGTCTGAGCAGGTGTTACATTCTTGGGTATATCTCAAATTGTACAAATCCAACTACAAAATGATCTATCAAAAGTTAAAAAACACATAAAGGAACATTTTTCATGTTTTACTCATTGTCTAATTTAGTATATCAAGTCACCAAAACAAATGACCAATCTCAAGGTGAGTAGGTTTTCAACATATCGACAATCAGTCTTAATGAAGGCATAACATCTCAACAACCATGTTACATTTGGCAAAAATATTTCATAATCATGTAGATTAGACGTAAATATATAACTTTTAACTTTGTTACATCATCAAATTCCAAAGCTATGGTGATCAAATTCTTGGAAAACAGAATTATAAGATTGATGAGGTTTCATCAGGTTCAAGGTCAGTCACAATTAATAAGTCATATTTCTTTCCACATAACAAATCAAGTAAAACTACTTTATAGGTATTTATATGGGATATAACCCTACAAATATCATGTTTTTCACTTTGTCTAAATCCAAATACAAGGTCATCAAAATATAAGAAAGTAGAAAGATTGAAGTGATTTCAGTTGGTTGTGAACCATCCCTAATGAAGGAGCCATATCTCCTCGCGCACACCAAATTAAACAAAAATATTTTACATGAATTTAGATAGGGCATAAAGCTACAACTTTTATATTTTTCACTTTCCTTAGTTCCTCTCCTAGGGTATGAAATCATGGGTACAAAATGCATCTCTAACAATAAAACTAACATAATCAGCTCTTGTTTCTCTTAAATTTCAACTTCCATATATAAGCTCTACCTCAAACATTCCATAATTCTTACTAACCATGCATGATTAACATGTAATGAGGGATTAATTTCATATAGGAAGAAGATAATTTAACTTAACTATTTTCTCAGAACTAGAAAAGCTTAGGATTCCTTCCTAGGCAGCTCATTCTTCGCCCTCTTCTTCTTCTTCTTCTTCTTCTTCTTCTTCTTCTTTTCTTTCTTCCTTAGCTCTCTTTTCTTCTGTTGCCCCTCATGTTTAACCTCTTTATTATGATCCTAAAGGATGAAAAATTCCACTTCTAAACCTATTATAATAAGACAAAATCATGGTGTCTCATTTCTACTGATTGAAAGTTCACTTTCCCCTTTTGTCCCTCTTCTTCATTCCTTCATCACCTCCATCCATCTCCTCATCACCATAGGCTCTTTATACTTTTAAATAAGCTCTAAAACACCATTATTTATCATAAAATAACATGCACACAATATAAGATAATTTGCCATGCAACTATATAAACATTACATATATGTTCAAGTGTCCCAAATGCAATGGTCCAAGTGTCATCATCGTGCCTACCTAATTCACATATCTAAATGATCATTTATCCATTGCATATGTTCTTGTGGGATTTCAAATCATTCATGCAATAAATATGTTCATGTAAGAATGTCAATGAATGTGGATAGGGATGTTACACGGGAAGCTATGCTCAAGTTGAGTGTTTCTTTAAACTAATTATGACATCTCAATGCTCATTGATAGGTCCACAACACCTATTAGATTAAGAAAATACCTATTGGCTTGTTAAGCTAAGTTTGCCTTGATTTTCACTCTTTAATACTTTTGAGTTTTCATGTAACATCCTCAACCCAAATTATATGTATTTTAAATTACATTATATTTGAATATATGCATTGGATAAATGATTATTTAGACATGTGAATTGGATAAGCACGACGATGACACATGCATCATTGCATTTGGGACACTTGAACAAATATGTAATGTTTGTATAGTTGCATGGAAAATTGTCTTTTGTTGTGTTGCATGTTATAGCATCATAAATAATAGTGTTATAGAGCTTATTTTAAAGTATAAGGAGCATCTAGGGATTAGGATATGGATGGAGGTGCTTAAGAAGTGAATAAAAGGGATTAAAAGAGGAAAGTTAACTTCCAACCAAGAGGAATGCAGCACCATGATTTTGTCTTGTTACAATAGGTTTACAAGTGAAATTTTTGACCCTTTAGGATCATAATACAAAGCTTAGACATGAGGTACAACATAAGAAAAAGAGAGCTAAGGAAGAAAGAAAGGAAAGAAGAAAAAGAAGAAAAAGAAGAAGAAGAAGAAGAACAATGAGAGAGAGAAGAGTGAGTTGCCTAAGAAGGAAGCCTAAGGTTTTCTGGTTCTGGGAAAATAGGTAAGTTAATTTATCATCTTCTTAAACCATCTTCTTAAATGAAATTAACCCCTTATGACATATTAATCATGCATGGTTAGTTAGAATTTTTGAGTATTTGAGGTAGAACTCTTGGATGGAAGTTGAAATTCAAGAGAACAAGAGCTGATTGTGTTGATTTTTGATGTTAGAGCAGAATTTTGTACCCATGATTTCATAACCCCAGAAGAGGAATTAGAGAAAGTTCAAAATATGAAAGTTGCAGATTTATGCCCCAACTAAATCGGTTGGTTGTGAACCAGACCTAATGAAGGAGGCATAACTCCTCACACACGCCAAATAAAGCAAAATTGTAACCTTAGTCTTTTTGTGTTCATATATTTTGATGACTTTATGTACTGATTTAGATAAAATGCAAAGATGAAATTTGTAGGGTTATATCCCCTCTAAATAGTTGTAAAATAGTTTTGATTGATGTGTTGTGTGGAAAGAGATATGGCTCATTGACTGACTGACCTTGTACCCGGATGAAACCTCGTCAGTCTTTTAATTCTATTTTCTAAGAATTTTATGCCATAGATTTAGAATTTGGTGATGTGGAAAACTTGATAGTTGTATATTTATGTATTATCTACATACCTGTAAAATATGTTTGTCTAATTTAACATGGTTGTTGAGATATTTCCCCTTCCTTATGACTGATTATCAACATGTTGAAAACCTGCTCACCCTGAGATTGGTCTTTTGTTTTGTTGACTTTATAGATTGAATTAAACAATGAGTAAAACATAAAAAAATGTTCCTTTATATGTTCTATAAGTTTTGGTAAATCATTTTTAGGATTGGATTTGTAAGATTTGAGATATATCTAATAATGTAAGACCTACTCAGGCTAAGATGACATTGAAACAGGGCAAATTCATAAAATTGACCATAAATTATGTAGTGTAAATTTTGGACTGAATTTTGGATATGGTGTACCCATAAATGTCTAGTTTAATTGAAAAAAAGAATCAGTCATTTGGATTCGTTAGTTAAAAGTAATTATAGAAACAACCAATCAAGTTCATGATATTTTACTAAAGCATATTTGTATAACAAGATGAAAATCTTATTTTATCATCATGGATTGATTTGGTGTATTGCAATAGGTCCTCGAGGAATTGAAGATAATAGTGCGAATAAGCCGGGACCATCCACGACCTAATAAGCTTAAAGGAGGAGGTAAGTAAATAGCTAATGGTACTATACGTGTGACTGGTTAAGTGCCATGAACATATACTCAATGGAATGAAATGTTGTTTAATGTAATGATATTGAGGAATACATTGATGAAAAGATTGTTACATTTTTTATTTATTTATTTTCATGAGACGTTGATAAATTATGACTTTAGAATGGGAGTATGTGATGAAATGAGCTGCCAAAGTTATGGGTGTTGTTATTAATCATTATATTGTTGAAATTTTGTTGGATTTATAGTTGATTTGTTCAAAGACTAATATTTAATGTTGTTGGCAAGTAACACTATTCATAGCTGTGTGAAAATGATATATAACAACATGTATGACAATAATATTCGATAGCCTATGTGGCAATGATATCTATAGCATGTGTGGTAATAATATAAAATAGCATGTGTGGTAGTAACTTTTGAGAGCCTATGTGGCAATGATATGTATATCATGTGTGGCAATAATATATAACAGCTTGTGTGGCAATAACATTCGACAACCTATATGGCAATGATATTTATAACCTATGTGGCAATAATATATAACAGCCTGTGTGGCAATAAACTTTTGAGAGCCTGTGTGGCAATGATATCTATAGCCTGTGTGGCAATAATATATAACAGTCTGTGTGGCAATAACTTTTGAGAGCCTATGTGTTAATGATATCTATAGCCTGTGTGGCAATAATATATAACAGCATGTGTGGCAATAACATTCGACCGCCTGTGTAGCAATGATATTTATACCATGTGTGGCAATAATCTATAATACCTTGTGTGGTAATAACATTTGATAGCCTGTGTGCCAATGATATTTATAGCTTGTGTGGTAACAATATTTATAGTCTATATGGAGACCAAATATGAAAGCCTTTGTGGCAGTCACATCTATATCCTATGTGGCAACAATATATGACAACCTGTATGATAATAACATTTGATAGCCTGTGTGACATTTAAGAGTAAAAACTTTTTATTTTGTGCATGAATATGATGATGAGTTATTTATATTTAAATGTTTTTATGCTATTTGATGATAATAACATTACGCATTTACTTACTAAATATATAAGCTCACTTTTTTTGCATTAAATTTTCTTTTAATAATACTAGACTAAGATTACATCCAGTTTATATTTCGAAGTTGATGTCTAGCAGTCTAATAAAGGTTGGGCCGGTATGCAATCAATTAGTATTTAAGTTTGTTTAACCATGTATACTTTATTGTAAGTAGTTACTATGTTGTGAAACAATATACATAGTGTTAAAAAAATAGTAATATAATTGAAATAAGGTATTTTAATTACAACGGATAGGATGAGAGGATTTTAATGATGTTGTGTCACTTTAGTATTCCATCTTTTATGAATAAGTTAATGCACTTACTTTAGGAATGATTAGTAAATGGGATGTCACATTTTAATGGTATCAAAGCAGGTAAATGATTTTATAGACATGTGCAATATGAATGTGATATATATGATATTTGCATTGTGTTAATCTTACATACATTGGCATATAGGAGTATGGATGCATATGATAGAGCCCATACTGGCCCAAAGGTTAGAGATGAGTATGTTGAGTCTGTTCATGCACATGAGCATATTGACCATGTTGCATAGAATTTTGAGATGTCATGAAACAATCCAGCCACAGGTGTAAACCTAAATATCATACAGTTTATTGAGATGATGTAGAGATTTGCAATAAAAGCATATGTAGGACTAACTATAAATAAGAATTATGATAGATTGAAGAAGTAAAGAGTAATTGACTTTGAGGGTACTACAGATCTTACTGAGGCTGAAAAGTGGCTTAGAAGAATTGAAAGAATCTTGAATAGGCTTTAATGCATCATAGAGTAAAGTTGAAGTATGCAATATCTTTACTTTAAAAGAATGCCTTGGATTGGTGGGAGACCATTCTAGGTAGCTTTACTCAAATGATGACATTGACCTGGATGATTTTCTAAGGGAGTTTGTAAAAAAAAAAAAAAAAAGTTAAAAAAAAAGTAAACAACCGTTGGTATACTTAGAGAAGAAGAATATGAAGTTTTCTAATTGAAGCATAATGATATAACGATTAAGGATTATGAGGTATAATTTGTTAAAACTCTCAAGATATGCTCTAAAGTATGTGGCTATGGAGGAATTGAAGTGCTAGAAGTTTGACAAGGGACTGAGGTTAAAACTAAGATCGATTAGCAGTCAAACCAACTAATTATACTACATAATTGGCAGTAACTATTTGAGCTAAGGAGATGATCCAAGAGAAGAATGCAATTGAGGTTAAAAGAAAAAGAAGTTATGTAGGATGAAGTGGAGAACTCAATAGGGCAATAAAAAGGTATGGTTTTACATTGTCTGGTGGATAAGGATTTTAAAGAGGTATTAATAATTAAATAAATGAAGGACAAAGTCAACCTAGTAGATTAGCATTAATAGCATCCGGTAGAGATAGCTATGGTGGTTTTGAAGGCTCAAATGGTAGGAAAGGACCCATTGACATAATGGGGAGAGGTGTTGCCCCAATTGGTAATATTCATGGAAGAACTCATTTTGGAGAGTGTTAAGGACCTAAAACGGTTACTTAATATACTTATAGACAGTCAGAACATATGAGCCAAGATTGACCAATGACAAGTGTGATTGGAGGAGAGTCTCAAGTAGTTGTAGGGAGAATGTTCATGACATAAGTAGAAACAAAGTGTGTAGAAATTGTTCTGTGCAAGTGTGTGTTGTCGTATTAACTGTAAATTTAATATTGATGAACTTTAAGGAATTCAATGTTATTTTAGGGATGGACTAGTTAGCAAAACATCATGCAGTTTTAAATTATCATACTAAAGAATTGATGATCAGATCTTCAGGACAATTAAGAGTTATATTTGTTGGGAGCGCAAAATTATTCATACTTGTTTAATCTTAGCTATTCAGATTTTTTAACTAATCAAAGAAGGTTGTGATGCATTTCTAGCAAGGGTGGTGGACATTAGTGTTCCTAGTTTGGGTTTGGCAAATATTCCTATAGTGAGAGAATTTTTAAAAGTATTTCTTGATGATTTACAGAGTTTGCCACCATATAAGGAAGTTGATTTTAATATTGAGACCTTGCCAGGAGTGACATCTATTTCTATGCACCATATCGAATGGCAGCAGTGGAACTACAAGAATTAAAAAAATAATTAAAAGAGTTGTTACAAAAAGGTTTCATTCGACCTAGTACCTTTCCTTAGGGGGTACCAGTGTTATTTGTGAAGAAAAAGGATGGGAGTATGCGATTGTGTATTGATTATATGCAACTGAATCGAGTAACAGTAAAGAATAAATATCCCTTGCCGAGAATTGATGACTTATTTGACCAACTTCGAGGAGCAACAATATTTTCAAAAATTGATTTGAGATCTGGGTATTGACAGTTGAGGGTTGCTGAGCCAGACATTCCAAAAAAAAACTTGCTTTTTGTATTAGGTATGGTCACTATGAGTTCCTTGTTATGCCTTTTGGGTTAACTAATGCATCAGTAGCATTTATGGCATTAATGAATTGTACCTTCCAGCAATATCTTGATCAGTTCATAATTGTGTTCATTGATGACATTTTCATATACTTAGAAAATCATGAGGAGCACAAGCAACATTTGAGAATCATATTGCATATCTTAAAGGAAAAATAACTATATGCCAAATTGAACAAATGCGACTTTTGGATGGAACAAGTGATCTTTTTAGGGCATATTGTGTCTAGACATGGTGTTCAACCTAATCCAACTAAGGTGAAAGCCATTTTGGAGTGGGATCCACCCAAAAATGTATCAAAGGTGCGTAGTTTTCTTAGGCTGGCTGGTTATTATAGATGATTTGTAGAAGGATTCTCCATTATTGTTGGGCCAGTAATAAAATTATTACAGAAGAATGTAGCATTTAAATGGGATGATCAGTGTCATCAAAGTTTTGAGGAACTAAGGAAGAGATCAACTACGACACCGATATTGACATTACGATCAACAAATGGTGGATTGGTGGTGTACACTGATGCATCAGGACGGGGGTTAGGTTGTGTATTAAAGCAGCATGGAAAAGTGATAGTTTATGCTTCTTGACAGCTAAGGCCTTATGAGCTAAATTATCATACCCATGACTTAGATTTGGCAGTCATTGTGGATACCCTGAAAATTTGGAGGCATTACTTGTATGGAAAGACAATTCAGATTCTGACAGATCATAAATGCTTGAAATCTATTCTAACACAGAGAATTGAACCTAAGTAAGAGAATATGGATGGAATTATTAAAGGATTATGATTGCACTATTGATTATTGTTGTCCCTAGGCACCAAGAAGGGGGGTTGAATTGGTGGATAAAAATTTTAAAAACAAAGATAAAGGGAAG
>CATIWR010008813.1:0-35331 GCA_949677035.1 Omphalea diandra
AACCTAAATACCGAAACCGAAAAAACTCAAACCTTAATACCGAAAATTTTATGGTTGGACCGGTTTCGGTTTCGGTTCGGTTTATCGGTTCGGTTTTGGCGGTATACCGAATAAATACCGCGAAAATTTCAGCCCTAAATAAGACGTACAGATACAGTTGTATCACAAATCTCATTTTGCACGTGTTTTCGTTTTTTGTTTTAATAAATTTTCAATAGATAATATATTTTAATTTTTATATATAATTTTTAAATACCCAAAGACAATAAATTTTTATATTTTTGAGTTAGTTGAATTTTAGTTAAATTATATGCCAGTAGTTCGATTTTCGGGCGGGAAAGTGTTTGGTTGGTCTTCCCAAAACTAGATCTGAAATCAATCGTGTCGTATCTATGCAAAATATATGATTTTTACTCAGATTGACGAGGGTTCTTTGACCAATGGGTTGATGGTTCCAGAGGTTAAAAATTTGTCAAAGACCGTATTCTCTGACTACTTGGTGAATTTTTCTACAAGTTTAAAATATTTGTCAAAGACGTTGTTTTTGCCAAAGATGAGACGAAGAGGCGGCCGTCGCCGATTCACTGTAGGAATGGTTTCAATTAATCAGATTCATTTTTTTTTCCTTACCATGGAAAAAATATTTGTGTAGCTTGTATTTTTTTTTTCCTTTACTACCATTATAGAATGAAGAAAAAGAAAACAAGTTAAGTATATGCCCATCTATCTATTATTATATATAATATTTTAAAATCAGACAGATGTCAAGTTTTTTGTATTTATGTGGTTATATTATTTCAGTTGATGTGATGTAATAAATTATTTTTCACAAGACAAAGTAGTTTTTTGTTGAATCAAAAATTTGATTCTGATTTTGACTTATTTTTTATTTTTTGAATAATTTTTTATTAATTGAGGGCATTTGATCATGAAAGTTTTTTATTTTCTATTGTAAGGGGTAAATTTGTCATTATGCTTTGAGGGTGATTTTTGTAGATAAGGTGTTTATTATATATATGAGTAAGCTGCATCTTTTTTAACTTACATATGAGAAACAGAGAGATGGAAAGAGAGGAGCATAGTCCTTTGTTTGAAACGAAAAAAGCTAAAGGGATAGTATTATATAGGATTTTTGCTGTGTCTGTGTTTCTAGGCATATGTTCAGTGTGGGCTTATAGACTAAGTCACATACCAAGTGAAGGAGAAGATGGAAGATGGATTTGGATTGGATTGTTTGGAGCTGAGTTATGGTTCGGTCTTTACTGGGTCTTAACTCAATCTTTTAGGTGGAACCTTGTCTATAGGTGCACCTTCAAGAACAGGCTCATTCAAAGGTACCTCATTATGCTTTTTTTCTTTTTCAATAAATCATTTCCAGCCTCTTTTCGCTTTCCATATTATGTTTTACCTCTTTCGATTGATTCACGTTACGCTTGGTAAAGAATCAAGGAATCAAAATTAATAATTATAGGAGTAATAATAATTAAAAGAAATAAATAAAAAAATAAAATATTATAGAGTAACAGTTAATTATGTTTAATACTTTTAATTGTATTCGATATTATTAAAAATATAATATTAATATTATAATTATTTATATTTATATTCAATTAATACTATTTAATAATATTAATAATGATATGGTAATTATAATTATTTTCATAATAATATTTTTTATACTATTATTATAATATTTAAATACTATAAATACTTACAACATTAGTAATTTTTTATAAGTATATTAATATCACTTTTATAATAATCATAATTATGACATTAGTAATTTTGATATATTATTAATAATTACTATATTAATAAAATTTTATAATATTAATGTTACTATTTTAATAATATTTAGATTAATTTTATATTATTAATAATTAATAATATGTTTATATTATATATTAATAATATTTTATTTATTTCTCATGAAGTTTAACTTTATATTATTTGCATTAATGCTAACACAATACAAAAAAATGATTTTTTTTTTTTAATTCTACATCATCCTTTCACCCGTTTTAACATGGGGAAGGAAGTTAACAAAAATGAACTAAAAGGAGATTAACAATTAATGAGTTAAAATATATACCATGATAGTTAACAATTAATCTCCATTAACCCCCCCTACCAAACACCCTTTGAATATGATAGCTTACTCATAAGTTACTGTAAAATTAAATGATTCGCAACAAATAAGGAAAATATCTTTAAGGTCAATATTTTTAAAACTGACCATGACTGAATTAATTGGCTAGTTAGTTCTCAAAATTGATTAGTTTAATTTATTTTAGACTCTGTTTGTTTCACATAAAATAATTTATCTAAAAAAATATTTTTTAATGAAAATATTTTCTAAGTAATATATTTTTTAGTGTTTGGAATATAGTATAAAAAATATTAGTTTACTTTTAATTTATAAGATTATAATAAAATTTATACTCTAATTATTTTATATTTAAATCATTTATTATTTAATATAAGAAAAATATTACAAATGAAAATTTTTTATGGATTTCATCTATTACCAGTAACCATCGCCAGCCGACGATGGCCAAATGCATGTTGGTAGTTAGGGATGATAAGAGATAATAAATATGTGTGTTTATATGATTTTTTTTTTATTTTGATGAGTTTATCAAAGTTCAAAACATAACTTTTCGTTTTCAAAATGAGAAGTCATTTTCTTGAAAAATAACTTAATAAGCCTTAATTAATCTCGTTCAATAAATCATTGTTTGTAATTTATGAATAATATGTAAATAATACGTAAATAATACTTAAAAATATTTAAAAATTAAAAAATAGTATAATATGATAAATTAATAGTGTAATTTTGAGAAACATTTTTAATATTTAAATTTTGAGCAAAAGTATAATTTTAAAAATTTTGTTTCTCATAAAACAACATAATTTTGATTGAATTGGTTTTATTTAGTTTTCAATTTTGATCAATTTTTTTTTATTTTGACTAATTTTTTAATTGATTAGTTTTTAACTTCTAATCAAACTAGATCAATGGTTAATTTTCGATTTTATTATCCAACTAGCTATGTCAATTTTTAAATATTATTTAGAAAATATTGGATGAACAAATAGAATTGAGAATATGATTCTCACTTCATTTTTGTATTTAGTATTTTAATTTATTTCAAAAACTTAAAATGAGATTTTAAAAACTTATGGGGCGTATTTACTTAGAGAAAACTATTCCAAATCTCTAAAAAAATTTTCAAAATGAAAACAGAAAATAGAACTTTGTATCTACTTTGAGTATTTTTGCAAAAATCTCACTTGAAAACTGTTTTCACCTTTTTTACAATTTTAAGAGAAAAGTGTAAAATAAGTTTTTGTTGTTTTCCAAAATTTTCCTCGTTAAAATCTAAAGTGGAAACATATTAGGGTGAGCAATAACCGAACCGAGCCGAAAAACCGACCGAACTGAGCTGATTAGGTTTGGTTCGGTTTGATTTTTTAATAAAATCGGTTTATTTGGTTATAATTTTAAAAAAATTTGGTTTTCGGTTCGGTTTTTTAGATAGAAAACCAAAAAAACGAATTAATCGAAATAATAAATAAATCAAACCAATTTGAATCAAATCAGATTTAAAATACATGTAATTTAATTGAAACAAACCGAACCGAACTGAATTTTTATAAGATCGGTTTAGTTCAATTTATAGATACATAAATTTAGGTTTAATTGATTCGGTTAATTCGGTTTTTAAAAAATTTTGGTTCGATTCAATTATAAATATAAAAAATTCGATTTATTAAAATTTAATAAAAAAAACTGAACCGAACCAATTGAATGCTCACCCATACAACTAGGGCTGAGCATTCGGTCGGTTCGGTTCAAACCGAACCGAATTTATGAAAATCAAATAGATCGAATTTAGTTTAAATTCAAACCGAACTGAAATTTAAGATAAACCGAAATAAACCTAACCAAAAAAATCGGTTTGGTTCAGTTCGGTTTTTGGTTTTAGGCTCAATGGGTTGTTGGGCTTTTTTTATCTTATATAAAATAATTTATTTTTAGTTTTTTAAACTCAAATTAAAAAAAATCCCACAAATTAGGTTTATTTGGTTTTCTCAATTTTAAATCGAACCGAACCAAAAATCGATTTTTTTATTTTTTAAACTGAACTAAACCGATTTACTTTAAAATCGAACCAAATAGACCGAATTCACTAAGTTCTATTCGATTTTTCGATTTCGGTTCGATTTTGCTCACCCCTTCATACAACATAGTGTTTTCATTACTGTGTCTTTTCTATTTCTTTTTTTATTCATTATTTATTACTTTATATTTATCCAGTCTAGTATTAGAAGACAAAACAAACTCTACTTTTCAAGCCCTAGATTATCTCTATACTTTGGTACGTATCTTCTTTCTCTATCTTCTGTTTCAATTTTTTTTATAACTTTTTATTCAATAATTATTCTATTATTTGTTGCAATTTATTTAATGAAAAATTTTTAGCTTGTGAATTTTAATTTGCTCTTAATTTTTCAAGAACTAGAGTACATATAATCAAATACAAATAATTCTTAAAAAATCATAATTTCTAGATTAATCATTGCTTTTCATAGAAGTAGGGATTAGATGAGAACAAGTAAACACATTTTATGTTTTCAAAAAATGGAAAATAGTTTTCAATTTCGGACAAGTAAACACATTTCAAATTTTCTATGAAAATGGAAAATTGTCATTTTCTTTGAAAATTGAAGAATGAAAACAGAAAACAATTCTACGTAAGTAAACACTCTCCCGATGTTTCAATGTTTTTGAAATTTTATTATTTAATTTGATTTATTTATTTATAAAACATAAAGTCATTATCTTAAAATAATCATATTAGGAATGAAATTTTATTTTTTATTTTTCTAGTATCATCAAACCTGCCATTAGTGTGGTCTTTGTCCCAATAAGATTGAATTCATCCTAGTCAACAAGGTGAGAGCTAATTTACATGCCAAGTTAACTGATATCTGAAACCGTTTCCATCCTTATTTTTGTTTAAAGGAAGCAAGAATAAAAAAAATAATTTCTACAAAAGATAATCCTCAGTCAACGAATCAAGTGGAAAGATATTATAGTTTTTTATATGGTCTTGAATTCATATTTAATTTAAAAAAAGCAAAAAAAATTCTCTAACTATAAGAACTTGAAATTTTTATTGAGATTTTATAATTAAAATGATATATTCATGTTCAAACAGGTATGAAAATGAGTTGCCAGGGGTAGATATATTTGTATGCACGGCAAATCCCATGATAGAGCCCCCAATAATGGTGATTAACACTGTTTTATCAGCAATGGCTTATGATTATCCTCCAGAAAAGCTTAGTGTGTATCTCTCGGATGATGGTGGATCAGATATTACATTCTATGCTCTCTTGGAGGCATCTAAGTTTGCAAGGCATTGGATACCATATTGCAAGAAATTCAATGTGGAATGTAGGTCACCTGCAGCTTATTTTATAGGGCATCAGGGTTATGCTCATGAGACAAAGGAATTCTTTGCTATAAAGGTAAGGAAAATAATTCATGACTGATATGCGATTACAAGTAAATAAATCATGAAATAGCACTGCCCTTTTAAGGAAGTAAATTTCACACTCGAGATATCTTAGAATAAGATTGAATGTTGAAGTGTACTTTTGGATTCATCCAAAGAGATACGTAGTCTCGATACAGATGCAAATTGATATGAAAATATTTCATTGCTACAAATAAAGAAAATTATTTTTTTAGTATATATTCAATATAAATAAAAATAAATTTAAATGTTTACTTAATTATAACAACCTTTCTAATTTGCGACAGAAATTATATGAAGAAATAGAAGAGCGAATTAAAACTGCAATGAAGCTAGGTAGAATCCCTGAAGAAGCACGGTTCGAGCACAAAGGATTTTCAAAGTGGGATTCACACCCTTCACCACGTGACCATGATACCATCCTTCAAGTAATAAATCAATCATCTAATCTTGTGTTTGTCTCAGCGATATATAATTTATCAACACTATCATTAATTCAATTTTTTTTCCTTCTTTCTTTCTCAGATTTTGATAGATGGAAAGGATCCAAATGAGACGGATATTAATGGGTTTTCATTGCCTACTCTAATATACCTCTCTAGAGAGAAGAGACCCCACCATCCTCACCATTTCAAAGCCGGTGCCATAAATGCTTTGGTGTGTTATATACACTTAGCCATGGCTATTTTCTTTTCCCAGTTAATTAGGCCCCTCGTGGAATTGAAACTCATAACCTCAATACTCTGGAGACGGTTATGATACCCTCGAGTCAAAGGCTTATGAGCCAGCCGCGTGAAATGTTTGTTTTTATTTAATAATGTCTTTTTTAATATGTGACACAAAAGTTCATTGATTTGCTTGTCTTTATTATGCATGGTCTATTGTGCAGCTAAGAGTGTCATCAAAGATTAGCAATGGAGAAATAATTCTAACCCTAGACTGTGATATGTACTCAAACAATTCACAATCTGTGAGGGATGCACTCTGCTTCTTCATGGATGAAGCAAATGGCCAGAATATTGCTTTTGTACAGTTCCCACAATGCTTTGAAAACCTTACTGCTAATGATATATTCAGTGGATCATTACTAGTGGAATTTAACGTAAGTATATTTTCTTCTATTTAACGTAAGTATATTTTCTTGTATGTATTACATATTTCAATATTCTAATTGATATGAAAAATTTGTTTCATGATTCCTTTTGCTTCTGTCTTAAATTTTGGTGTGAAGTTAGACTTCCATGGTTTAGATGGTTTTGGTGGCACACTATACGTTGGAACTGGATGCTTTCATAGGAGAGATGTTCTTTGTGGAACGAAATTCACAAAAGATTGTAAGTTTGAATGGAAAAGAAATGATGATTATAAGATACAACAAAGTAAACAGGAATTAGCGGAAGAAGCAAAGCCTCTTGCAAGCTGTACCTATGAGCAAAACACTCAATGGGGAAATGAGGTCTATCAACAATCTTCATTCCTAGTTTGGATTAGAGAATTTCAAGTCTTTATTGGAACTTTATCTTGTAATTAAAAGAGTATTTTGCATTGCAGATAGGATTAATATATGGGTGTTCAGCTGAAGATGTGATTACCGGGTTGTCGATCCAATGCAGAGGATGGAAATCAGTCTATTTGAACCCTGAAAGGAAGGCCTTTTTGGGTGTTGCACCAATCACCTTGTCTCAGACCTTAGTTCAGCACAAAAGATGGTGTGAAGGTGATTTCCAAATTTTGCTATCCAAGTATAGTCCAGCATGGTACGCACATGGAAAGATTAGCAGTGGCCTGCAATTGGGGTATTGCTATTATTGTCTTTGGGCTCTAACCAGCTTGGCAACCCAATATTATTTCATCATTCCTTCATTTTGTCTCCTAAAAGGCGTATCGTTGTTTCCACAGGTGGATATCATCCCTCCTTGCATAAATTATGTTGCAAAGTGTTGGTCCGCAACTTACTTTTTGTTGGTTTCAGGTCTCAAACCCATGGTTCGTACCATTTAGTTATGTGATATGTGCTATATACATTTCTAGCTTAGTAGAATTCCTGTGGTGTGGTGGTAGAATCCTCGGCTGGTGGAATAGCCAAAGAATATGGCTATATAAAAGAACTAGCTCCTCCCTCTTTGCGTTCATTGACACTATCTTAAAGATGCTAGGATTTACTGATTCAGCATTCATAATCACTGACAAGGTTGCAGATGACGATGTATTGCAACGATATGAAAAAGAGATTATGGAATTTGGAACTTCCTCTCCAATGTTCACCCTCTTAGCTACACTTGCATTGCTCAATCTGTTTTGCTTTGTCGGGGCGATCAAGAATGTTACGATGGATAAGGATCTCTTTAGGCTTTGGAAGACAATGCCTTTGCAAGTTCTTCTTTGTGGTGTTTTGGTTCTCATTAACTTGCCCATATACCAAGCCCTTTTCCTTAGGAAGGATAAAGGCAGGTTGCCTAGTTCTCTAGCGTTTAAATCATTTGGATTAGCTGTTTTTGCTTGTTTCACCTTCGCTTTCTTTTATTGACTCTTCCTTTTCATTGAATACTACACTATTCAACCATTGGGTCGGTAAATGTTAGCCCAGTGGTCAAATGTCATGCTAATAGAGTATAAGATTCTAGTTTGAACCCACCAATCTCCTTTCTTTCTTTTTTTATTTCAAGAATTTTGAACGTACTAAAAAGATATTATTATTATAGTCGATGAAAATAGATAAAGTCTTATGTGCATGCCACTTAGCTAGGAGAAAATAAATATATTTATTCAAATACAAGCATTTGTTTTTTAAGTTGCATGATATATTTGACATAAGTTGATTCGAGATTTATCTTTACCTAAAGGTTTCTTTTTTTTTTTTTTTGCTATAATATTACTAATTCCACTCTAAGAGTTAGTTTTAAATCATTATTTGTTATTTATCAAATAATTGTGTATAATATAATTATGCCATTATTTTATATTATATTATAAAAACTTATTATATTAAAAAATAAATAAAAATTAGAAAAATCAACTGTCATATAAAAAATGTCTAAGTAGAAAATTTAAAAACTTTAAAAATAAAAATTGTGAATGAGAAGCCAATATTATATATAAAAAACTTTTGAATAGAAAATAAAAACATAATAAAATAAAAATTCTAAATAGAAAGTCATTATTTAATTCTTTTAATTGTTCAAAATTCAAAGCTAGCAATTGTATAATAAATTTTCAGAAATTACTCATTCATGTTTAATAAATTTTCTCTTAAAATTGTATCACACAAGATTAAAAGTATGAATCAGTATACAATCCTTTTATTACAATAACCTCATATATGTATATGTAATTTATAATTATTTGTTAATTTTATTTTTATTATGAAATTTTTTTATTGTTTATTTGATTGATTGTCAAGAATTACTTTATAGAAGATAAACAATTTTTCTCATAAAATTACATGACATAAGATTGAATGTATAAATCAATTGATAATCTTTTATTACAGCTATAAAAGATTGTGTTCTTATTTATTTACTTTACAATATTTTTTATGAAATATTAATTAATTATTTTTAATTATTATTTATATATTAATTTAATCATTCAACTAATTAATTAATTATTTAATAAAAATAAATATTAAATTTATTTAAAATTTATTATTTTAATTTTTCACTAATAACATAAGTTTGTTTTTCTATATATTATAATTCACCTCTATTATATAATTAAAGACATGTTATATTCAAATAATATTTGAAAGGGAGAAAACAACTTTCCTCTTTTGATACGTGAATTGAAAAAATAGTGTGTGTGTGTGTGTCTTATATATATATATATATATATATATATAACATCAATGATTCATAACATATTATCTTGCCAAAAAATTAAAAAAAATAATAAAAGGCTGAATTCATAAATTGCTCTTTGAACTTTTTAAATTGTTAAACTTTTGATTTATTGAACACCACATCTTTTATTTGTTTAAAAACTTATTTCTTAATTCCAGTGACCGTGAAGATCACACTCATAAAAATACATAAAATGCTTTAAAAACTAATTCTATAACTTTTTCTTCTCTTTGCCTTTATCTATTTTTCAATATAAATCACTATTTCTATTTGAATAAATTCTATCTATTTATTTATTATAAATATATTGTTATTGTTTTAATTTTGGAGCTATTTTTATGATATTTTTGAGTTTTATTTATTATTAAACTAATTGAATCATATCAATCAAACTAGACAATTGATTGATTCAGTATCTATTTCAATTGCAAAAATATTGTTCTTCAATATATCTTTCTTATTTAAGTATTGAAAAGCCATAAAAATCAAGAATAAGAAAAATAAATAAATTTTATTACGTATCATTTTTAGAGACATGCAGTCCAAAATATACTCTAATTAGGACCCATTAAGTTAAAATAATAATTTTTATAATTACACTTCTATTAAGTTATGACCTCTTCATAAAAATAAAATTAATTTAATCTTAATATCATTACTATAAAAAATTGTATTAAATGGATCTAATCATCAATGGAGCAACTACTTCTTTTTACTAATATAACAAAGCATGATTATACTAAAACCAGCTAGTGCAAAAGATGTGTGTGTCTATCAGGAATGAAAATAAACTTTTAATTTAAAAAAAGTAATAATAATTAGAATAAATCGAAGAGGATCAAGTATTTTTTTAGTAATTTTAAATAATTTAGTCATTTAGGATGTGATGAGTAGTAATATATAGAATTATGTGAAATAGTGAAGAAAATTACAATAATTAGAAAATTGGATAGGATCAAGTATGATGAATAGTAATTAAATAGAACTTATGTTGAATTGTTAAGAAAAGTATAATAATTAAAATAAATTATATAATTTAAACAAATCAATAAATTAGATAATTTAAACAAATCAAATAACACTAAATATTTTTAATGATTATAAAGGTTTTAATCAATTGGGACATAATGAATAATAATTAGATAAAATTATGTGAAATGATAAAAGAAATTATAGTAATTAGAAAAAAAATAGATAGGTTGGTGATGTTGAAGAATTTATTCAGTTAAGACATAATGAGTAGTCATAATCGAATAGAATAAAATTACAAAAAAGATTCTAATAATAGGAAGAAATAAAAAAGTATTAGAATAAATTTGATAAAATTATTGAAACTATTTCGATCCAAGTCCATATCATAGAATTAGAAACACTATAAAAATGTTTACTAATAAAAAAAAAAATAAGCTTGTTTTTTAAAAAAGTTTTTTCACATAGAATAAGAAATAGAATTTCCTATTCAAATTGAATAGTTTGGTGAATAAAAATTAGAAATTAATTTTCAATTTTTTCATATTCACAATAAAAGCATCATCATATTAATTCAAATGCCAATTAAGATTAAATTTCTCCAAATGATTTTAAATACATATCTCATAAATTAGGTTAATACATTTAGAAATATTTAATAAAAATATTTTGATATTTACTATTTTTTATTTTGAATCATTGATTTTATATATATATATATGTTATGTTATGTTTACTTTTGTTCATAAAATCAATATATGGTTCCACACTATATTTGGCTAGAGGTATTACTTCTCAAAAATATTGATGAAAATGCTTCACAGAATAGGTCTTTAAATCTTTGACAACTCTTCTTGAAAATTATATTTATACTTATATTTTTTTTAATGAAAGACATTTTTTTAATTAAAAAATTATTTTTTATTTTAATAAATGAACATATTTTAAAGTGGAAAACAATTTTTCATAGAAAATGATTTATAAAAGTTAAAGATGAAAAACAAAAATAATTTTTGTAAGTAAATAAAACTCATAAAAGCCAATTTATAAATTATTTCTAATAAAAAAACTAATTAAATATATTTATATTTTCAAATAAGTGCATATAAAAGATTTAATTGAAAAGGAGTAACTTTTAATTAGATTAGTTTTGTGTAGTATGTTTGAAATTAGATCGATCAGTGAACCAATCAGCTAATCGATTTTTAATTTGATAAATCTGATTTAATTAATTTAATAATAAAATAAATTTTTAAAAATATTATTAAAATATAAAATATTTAAATATAGAAAATCTATTTATAATAATTTAAAAAATTAAAATTCAATTCAAAACTAACGAAATCGATCAATTATTCAATTTTAATTTATCCACTCCGATTGATTGATCCAATTCAATTTTTAAAATACTAGATATTTGGGCATAAATAATGGAAATTGATGCTAAAAATGCAAGCAAAACTGTCAATATTAAAGAAGGTTAATAAAATTTTTCATTGATTAATCATTATTTACAACACTCTAACTATCTACGTGTTACATTTTATTTGAATAAATTCTTTCCAAACATATTCATTCTGATGAAAATAGCTTGTTCATGCATCTTCTTCTTGTTTTGATCATATGATTATAATTAAAGATATATGCAACTAAAGCCAAAAGAAAAACGAAAGCATTAAAATTCTCCTTCTCAATATCGAAGTCATCCTCTAAATCGACACCTAAATCTAAACTCACTCTATCCCACGTCTGAAATGAAAGACACCTTTATATCAACAACACCACAAATTAATAAGTCATCATATTCAATCCTTCCAAAACTCTAATCTCAATCCTAATTTCTTAATTTTTCAAAGAGAAATAAGTGTATGCATAAGAAGATGAAGAATCTAGCTCTTTTTTCTATTAACAAATCAAAATTTGAGATAGAAGTTTGAAATATGATGTGCAATAATTGCTAAAAAGATTATAAATTTAAAGAGTTTAAGAATCTATTAATAAGAAAGTTTAGCATGATGTTACTAGTTGAATATAGTCCACATGAAAAAGAAGATATTAGTACAAAAATTGAGGAAGAAGAAGTAGTCTTTGCCAGTAAATTAAGAAAGTCGAAACTTTAAATATGCCAATAAGAAAGTCAAAACTTTAAATGTGATATGCTAGGCGAGTGATATGCATACAACATTTTCAAAGTTTAATAGACGTGAAATAAAAATTCAAGCGTTAAATAGATTAAAATTAAAGAATAGAGGGCTACATGACGAATTTCAAAAAGTTGACAGATCAAGTTGCGGTTAAAATAACATATTTCTTATGTTTTATTATTACAGCATGACAAAAACCTAAATTTATCTTGCATTCTGAATCTTATGCGATACGTACTGTTTTATTTAAATGTCACATATATCATAGATTTTTGCAATAGAATATTTTCGATAACACGCTCATTTGTACATCCTTTTTTGTTGCTTTCTTTTTTTTTCAAATTTTACTTTTTCTCTTTCAATTTTTGTACTTCAAATCTTTTTTATTTTAATTTTTTCATTTCTCTTGTATATCAATTATGGGTAGATTAATATCAAATTATATGTAATTCAAATTAATTGTACATATAATTAAGATTCAATGTATCTAAATTGCACATATAACATTAAATAAAATGAAGTGTTTTTGTGTTAAGTTAAAAAAAAATAACATAAATTTATGATATAATTTGCGCGACCAGCCAAAAAGACGTGGGTGGATGTAAAATAAAAATCAGTACACTGCAAGACACAGAACCAAAGCCCATTTCGACAAAACATAGAACAGCACCTCAAAGAAGTCTTAAAAGTCGCGAAGTCTTATCGTCAAGGTCGAGTTCATTGATAAGTTATCTAGGCTGTCTCTCGAAAAATCCAATCCTCCCTCTTTCAACTCAAAGGTAATTCCTTTAGTTCTCTCTCTCTCTCTCTCTCTCTATCTGTTTTAATCCTTTAATTTTGGTTTTCTTTTGCTTTAATTTTTGTTTTCTCTATCCAATTTTCCCTTTTGAGATCCAGATTGTTTTTGCACAGCTCGATAGAAAATTTTCAATTTTTTCTATGTTTCAGTTTTTTAAGATTAATAACTGAAAACCCTTTTAATTTTGTGGCCAGAGATTGATATTTTTCTTCATCTCTTTCGTTTTCTTTTGCGTTTCTTAGCTGTCAAGCAGAGCATCTATCAAATAGAAGTGTGAGTTTTTTGGTTTATTGTTTCGATCCTGTCTCCTTTTTATTTTTTTGGTCCAGAACTGCTTATTGTTTTGAATTTTTCATCAATGTAGTTTAGGCTGATGATTTATGATCAATACAAGCACTTGTGTATGTTATTTAGATTATGTATGGTGAGAAAAGTTGGTAGTGTGAAATGTAAACTTTTATTATCTTAATGAACTCTGTATTAGGGTAATTTGATTAATTTTTTTTGATATTGTGACTTGGAAATGTTGTTGCTTTTGTACTCTGCAGATGGGAATTAGGCTAAAGGGAATTTATGCTGTTGTATTGCTGCTGCTTTTGTCAACCCCACAAGCAGTATTTGGGATTAGATTTGTGATTGATAGGGAAGAATGTTTCTCTCATGATGTTAAATATGAAGGGGATACAGTTCATGTTTCCTTTGTCGTCATCAAGACCGATTCATCTTGGCATTACACCAATGATGGTGTTGATCTTGTGGTATGTTTTCTTAAATTTCGAGCTTGATGTTGACTGTGCAATAATAGATGCGTTAAAATATTTGAAGTTCAGTTTCAAATGTATCATAATTTTTTCACTTTCAAATGTATCATAATTTTATTTTTCTTCTTTCTTCTAAAATTGAGGCACTATGTGAAGTGTAAAGTATTAGTGTGGCTATTTTTTGTATTGAAACTGGTTTTCTCATGAACATACACAGGACTTTCTAGCTAAACTATCAATGGGTATAGTTGAATGTACTTGAACCCAGCCTGACCATACTTGAGTTGAGATTGTCACAGAGCCTATAGGACCTTTTTTTTTTTTAAAGTTTCTCTATATCCTCCTCCCCCCCCGCCCATGACACTTAAATCATTTAGTAATTATTAAAGTAAAAAAAAAAAAACTGAAACAAACTATAATTAAAACTTTACCATCATGAGTAAAAGAAAAACTAAAAGATAGTATGAGTTAGAGGGAAGTGACACTAACTATGCTTTATAAACCATCCTTGGTTTGTTTTTCATGTTATATTTTCCTTTACGTTATATGATAATAAATAATTTAATTATATACATTTGATTTACATTTAGTCTGGGCTGAGTTTAAATGATTGAGCTTTGCTCAGGTGAAGGTCAACCGAGTTGTTCATCTGATCATTTTTCCTTAACCAAATTCAACCCAGTTGAGCTCATATTACGATATAGGGAAACATTGTCAGGCAAAAAAAAATTTTTTGCACTTGTATTTCTGAATCGACAAACCTGTTTGTAGCTGTTTATGCTCCTCATCGTTGTGGTCCATGAGCATCTATATCTCTTATAAACCTCTTTCCAAATTTCCAGCCTCTTTTCTTTCTTCGTTGGTGCTATTCACAGATTTAGAGGTGAAGCATCCTTTTGAAAAACAGTTCACTGCAATTTTGTGTTATCTGAAAAGTAAATATTTCATCGTTTTCATATGTTATCTGAAATAGAAATTGAAATTGGGAATTATGTTGCTTACATAGTTACATTCTATGATTAAAACCCTTGTAGTCTATGCTGAAATGGTTATGTTTGGGGATTCTTCTCCCACTTTTTGTCCTATGGCATATGGTTTACTTATTTTCCCCTTTGCTAAATTTGTTGTTTTTAGTGGTACTTTCTGTAGTTTAACCTCATCTTTTAATCTTCTAGAGACTCAAAGCAGACCTCTTATCATTTGTATGTGTTATAATTGACTAATGGCATTTTAAAGTGGTAATGGTAGACACAAAGCTAGGAAGACTAGATTTTGGCCTAATAATTCTACAGGTGGCACAGTATGCAAGCTGGAATATTTTGATTTTCTGGAGGAGAATACCTAGAATTTTGAGAGATTTTAAAGCAGCACCACTTTTAGAATAATATGGTTTAATGGAAGTTATGGAGGTTTGGATCTATTAATTTGTGTGTGATACAAATATAAGATTTAGGAGGAATGACAAGATTTTTTAGTTAATTTACTAGAAAGAACTTGAGGTCCTCAAGCCATGGTTGGAACTTGGAGGGAAACAGTTACTATGAAGCTTATTAGATAATAGGCAAAGGCCCCCTGTTGAGGTCCTCGTTTCTTATACTGTACAGAGTAAGATATTGAAAACTGCCAGCAGTGTCTATTGTGAAGTCTCTTTTAAAACCATGATTGGTTTATACTTCCAAGTCATGATTTACTTCCCTATATACAAAAATGCTGGGTTCCTTTAACTCATCAAGACAACATCACGTGTTTGGTTTATTTGTCTAGGTGATGATAGTTTGGGGAAAAAAATGCTCTATCTGGAATTGTAACCTTTATTGTTCCTCAGTCAGAATAGATCAAGGTGGTGAAGTTGATATATCTTGGATGAACAGATTATACAGAAGATTAAAAAATTTGGTCCTTTTTTAACTTTTGACCAAGCGAATTTATTTATATATATATATTATCAAGTACGAAAATTTTGCATCAGCCATGGCCATAATTCAACACAGGGCTAGCTGCAATTGATACAAAATTGCATAGTTGAGGATATAGTCAATGAACTCAGTACCATCAACCTTTCTTGTATCAATTTATCTATTGTTGCTATGGCACATGCCTCTGATCTTTCATCTTCGTTAAAATTATCAGGTAAAGGGACCATCTGGTGATCAAATTCATGATTTCCATGACAAGGCAAGTGATAAGTTTGAGTTTATGGCTCGTCAAAAAGGAGTCCACCGTTTTTGCTTCACTAACAAATCTCCTTACCATGAAACCATAGACTTTGATGTACATGTTGGCCACTTTTCATACTATGATGAGCATGCGAAGGATGGTAAGCCGTACTGTTTTATTGTTTAGTTTTGTTTTCTGACCTAGACCTTGAGGCTAAAAAGGCAGTCAGGCACACCTAATGTGATTGCATTATGATTTGCAGAGCATTTTAAACCCTTGTTAGATCAGATATGGAAGCTAGAGGAGGCTCTTCACAACATTCAATTTGAACAGCATTGGCTGGAGGCTCAGACTGAACGTCAGGCAATAGGTCTGTTCTATATCTTTCTCATTTATGGTATTTTAATTTGAGATAAATTATCCTGCTATTTTGCTTCATCCTTTTTGATGCATTAGACTTCAGTAATAATACTTATTTCTTTAATTTGTGAGCAAGAAAATAATGATTTTGAGTCTAATGAGGCATGCTAGATTCTTCTGAAACTCTCATAGCTGTTGAGAACCTAAAATTTTGACATCTGAGAAAACTTGTTTCGGATTGGTGACTAGGAGAAAGTCGTGTGATACTCATGTATATGCATGTGATGGTGATGTTATTTGTATAGGAGTCGGTCTGGTTGTTAGGTTAGCTTGAGCTTAATTTCATACAGTAGGGCAGAAGATTTATCAAGTTTTATAAGCTAACTGGCAATGATTGAACTGAATAAATCCTCAGGTTATTTCGCCAAGTGTAATTTTAACCTGTTTAATTAGAAATTGCATTTAGCTTATTTCATTGTATGAGATATTAAACTTAGGGCCAAATGCATAAGTTGCCCCCTGAATTCTTTGCGAAAGGTCACTTTAACACCTCACTTTTAATTGTAGTCTATCGAATACTCAATATTTTATCTTTAATCTATTGAATACTCATCTGAAAAATAAAATTGGCCTGAATTTCACACACCCATTCTCAAAATTTTATCTTTTAACTGACCAAAATACCCTCATTTTGTCAACAACAGGACATTTTCAGCTCTTTTTATGTTACATATTCAGTTCCTTTTCCCTCTCCCTCTCCATCTCTCTCTCTTTGCCTTCTATGTTCTCTTTTCCTCTTTAGAAGTATAGAAATTGGTTTTATTTTTTCCTTATCAGGTAATTTATTTCTTTGATTCATATTCTGATTTCAATTTTTCCGTTGTTATCAATGTTTCTTTGCCTTCAAAAAATCATATATATATATATCTTCTAGACTTTGTTCTCTCTCTCTCACACTGTAGATAGACTCCAATAATTGATGAGGCTGCCTTCAAGATCTGAGTTTTGGGTTTCCTATTTTATTAAATTCTTTAAGATCTGCCTTCTCTGTTCTTCTCTTTCCTATTTCATCCTGTTGGCCACGACAAGGCTATAGGTACTGTTGTTCGTCCTCCTTGGCAAGGGTAGTGAAGTTTGCTTTTTTATCTCATATTTTTATGTCGGAGATGAATTCCTTTGGAAGGACTTGTGGGTTGAATTGATGAGTGAGAAGAATTAAAGAGAAGATGAGAAAAGGAGAAGAGAAAAATATGAGAATGGGGGAATAAAGGGAGCAGAACGAGAGAGAGAGAGTGAGGGGGTAAAAAAAAACATACCTGTATCGCGAATTTTTGTTGCAGAAACTCTAGACCCATTTGTCATAGAGAAGACAAAGGGAAAGATGAGAAGGAGTTCATCTTTAATTTTGGAAGGATTGAGATGTGGCCAACTAAGGTTATTTTAGTCTCTTTAAAATATAAATTTCCCCCTTCCCCCTTCTACTTGTATTGGTCCTAGCATCAATGGCAAATAAATGAATTAGTTGCTCTATATCATATCCATCGACTGACATGACTATTCTCTTCATCGCTGCAGTAAATGACGCAATGGGCCGAAGTGCTATTCACAAGGCCTTTTATGAATCTGCAGCACTCATTGGCGTTAGTGTTCTCCAAGTTTACCTTCTGCGCCGCCTGTTTGATCGGAAGCTTGGGATATCCAGAGTTTAACTCAAGGACCACTGTGGAATAGTTGCAACATTATTGGAAGTTGTCATATCTGACTTTCACATCTTTCCTGGTTGCTTAGGGAGGAAAAAGACGTACAGAATTAGAAACCATCCCATTTTGCAACTTTTGTTCTTCAATTATTGACTTATAAAAGAATGTATTTTAAAATGGTTTTCTTGATTTGCTTGGCCTCTGTTGGAAGAAGGCCTCTAGCCACAGGTGATCTTTCACTGGGACCTGACTATCCTTTTGGCCCCTAGATTGGCTGCATGGATCTTTGGTGTTCCATTTCATTTTTCGCTAGCCAGTTATATGAGATTGTTTTTAACAGGGTTGAGAGTTTTAATTTTCATGTCAATTGACTCTCAATGGCAACTGATTTGAAGAATGAGAGGAGGCAACCCATCATATTGTAGCCTTATTCCATTAATATGCACGGATTGATGACCAAAACTATATAGCATTTTTAGTTTTGTACTAAATTGATTTTAAAAAAATTATCTATAATTATTTATATAAAATTATTATTATGTTCATCATTATTTATGTTTAAAATATTATTTTATTTTTTCTTTTGATAATAAACTAAAATTTTAATTTTTTTTTACAAGTGAATACATTAATCATTAATAAGTTTGTGTTAATAAAGAGATTTATAAAGAGATTATGAAACTATAATTAAGAATAACACTTACGACATCACAACGCATAAAAATTAAAAATTTTATCACATCGCTTTCGAGTCTCTCCCCTCCTCATCATATGTATGTGTGTATAAACGACATTTTTAGTCAATCACAAATAAATTGTTGATGTGGCATTTTTTTATTGGTCAACATTTGATGTTATCATATTTACATTATTATTATTTTTACAATTTTATAACTGGCATGCTTTAGATTATTTATGCAACGATATATAAGTAAAAAAATAAACGAAAAAGGATTTGTGATCCTTGATAAATTAATTTTAAAAAATTAACTTTTTTTTTTTTGAGGAAAATGTAGAACTTGCTTCTGCTTATGTACAGATTTTGTTTTCAAAAAAATGTATAACTTGATATTTAACCGATTAATGAAAAATTACGGTCGAAGACTACGGAATTCCACAAATATGTTTTAATCATTAATCAATAATTTGGCATTCTTGCTCAATGTTAATTTCAATTTAAAGACATAACTGATTCTTTTATTAATTGAAAGATAATCCTGAACGTCCGAAAAATAGTGTTATAGGGTTGTAGGTTACTAGACTCTACAGAGAAATTAAAAAAAGAAAAAATATAATAAGAATATATATATATATATATTCTTATTATATTTTTTCTTTTTTTAATATATATATATATATATATATTCTTATTATATTTTTTCTTTTTTTAATATATATATATATATATATATATATATATATATATATATATATATCATGAATAAATTTGGAAAATAACCAAAGGAGACTAAAAGGCTCTAATTTGGCTGAATTTTGTAGAAATTCAACTAGAACGAGCCCGAATCTAAATAAATAATGAGATTTAGAACTAGAAAATATGCTTAATGGGGTAAAAGTGCTAAAAGCTAACAGAGACAATAGGAGAGGAGTCTAGATTTTGGGCGTGTTGCATTGTATGGTATGCATCAAGCTGGAATATTTTGATTATGGGAAATAGCATTAAGGAGGTTGGAATAATACGCTTTAGTAGAAACTATAGAGTTTTTTCTTTAGAAGAAATTTAATGGTTTTATTTTCATACACAATTTTTATATCATATGAATTTTATCTAAATTCCAAGTAACCAAAAAAACTTTCATATTGTTGATATGCATGTAATATGATAAAAGTTTGATATGCATGTAATATGATAAAAGTTTAAAGGCAAGACTCAAAGGTAAAATCTAGGAAAAAAAAATAAAAGAAAAATCTAAATCTTTTCACCAATCCCAAAGTTAAGAATCTTGTAGTATCTATAGGTTCACTCTCATGGTACATGCACCGCAATATTGAAGAAAACTTTACTTGGAAAAGAAATTTGAAAATAAGTATAATTTCACAAACAAACCCATTTACCAATACAATAAAAAGGGGAAAGAAGGATCCCAAAAGCTCTACAGCTAATAACACCAAAAAGAAGGAAAGATTATAAAAACAGACGAGTGCATGTTGGTAGATACAATAATTGTGTATTTGCTCTTTTCCCCAAAACTCAGTCTCACAACACACAACAAATTCCAGTAGGATTCATTACCACTTTACAGCTTCCATGTTCTTTGCTAAAATATAGTGGGCCTTGATGAAAGTACTCCTCCATTGAAGCTCTTTTGAAGGGAGGATTTTGTCAAGATTCTGCAGTCGGACTCTGAATGCAGCAAAACCATTTTTTCTGACAATAAATGCATTATCTGGGTCAGAAAGAACTGTAACCAATAGCACCTATGAACTTCTGGGTGGAAAAGATGATAGCCACCAAAACAATATCATGAAATGTTAATATTCTGGCATTTTACAACGTTTATTTCCAGCCATCTGGATAGCTTTCACTATCAGGGCCATATATTACATTAACGAGCGCTTCCTCCATTTATACCCCTTCCTTGTCTTTTACATTTTCTTTTTCAAGAGGTTAATATGGCGAAGATGACATCTTAATTGATCCATTGTAAAACGAAATCCTCAGTGGGACCATATCCACAAGCAAATACGAGGAGTTAAATCAATACAGTTCAAAGTTTATTAATGAATAGCAAGCTAGCCCAACTATAGCACATTGATCTTAAATTATACATGCATGTGAAGCTATGTTTTGAGTTTTAGAGTTGCAAACAATAAACATCATTTTATATGATGAATATCAAAGAATCAAGAACCTGAGGCTTGCTAGAATCCACTCCAGGCTTACTATGAGAATCAACCTTTGCAGGTGACTCGGGTTTGCCACCCGTCTTCTTTTCATCCCTGGCCTTGTTAAAAATCACAGTAAATCCCTCAGCTGAAGCAGGATCATTGACATCCCATTCACCAAATTTTGGCAATGGCCGACCTGTATCCTGTTTGGGAAGAATGAGAAGCAAAGAGTTCTCATCAGGATTCTCAAAGCAATATAAGGCTAAGTGCAAAAATATGATGTAGTATGTTCTTTCTAAGTCTACCTACCTATAATGCCACTGACAAAATGAAAGAAAATCAACTCCAGATGTTCAATATAATAGAAAACAATAACAAAGTGCTTGTTACACATAACAAAGTGCTCCAGTCAGCAATTATATATCAATTAATCTGGAGACTATCACATATTTGGGTACAATACTTATAACTGTAAGCATAAACAATCCCTCAACAAAATTTAGGAAGCCCAAGAACTGTCGCATAGATTTAAATGGCAGTCACACCTTACAAATAGCACGTAAACACTTGAACTATAATCTCCAAGAAGCTGATCAAGTTCATCTTGTTATGGACCCGGAAAAGAGGGGGGGGGGGGGAAGAGATTCACAGATAGAACAATACTTGAATTGTAAATAGGCAAACTGATTTTCCACGAGAAAACTAGAAGTATTCCATTTATGATTTCTCGAATAAAGTAATTTATTAAATTCATAGACTTCAATTGAAATTAGATAATAAAAAAAAAAAAAACTGATCTTGATTTGACTTTCTCACTACATAATTATACACTTTCATAATTTATACTGCCATTTCCCTATTAAAATTTTGATTATAATAAAAACTTTCTTAATTCCTACTAACATCAAGAATCTAAAACCGACAAAAAAAAAAAAAAAAACATGTTCTGTAGCACCACATTTTTCATAAATAGGCTTTGCAGATTCTACATGCTCCAAAAACAAAATCTAAGCTTTCTCAACTAAGTAGACAGCTTCAAAGAAAACTTCCAAATTCCTTAACAAACACAAAAATACAGTCTCTTTAAATTTTACAACTAATTGCGTTTGCCCCACCCCTCCAAGCTTCTGCATAGATAACACAACCCACTAATTACAGTCCTTTAAACTAAAAAAAAAAAAAGAGTCAGTAACCTTAAATAAAAAAGTAGTGATCAATGTATAAAATAATCAAATAATGCAAACTCCATAGACAAAATAAGCAACCGAAAGATCAAATCAACATAATTCCAGACATATAAAGAAAATGCATCACATGAAATCATAAACAAAAGTTAAAGAACCAAAAATCCAACCTAAATCAATCCGAAACTGAATCCCTTAAAAACCAAAGCAAGCATAAAAAATAATAACAAAACAAGAAAAGAAAAGGGGAAAAATAAAACACTTTTGCCCAAAAACAAACTGACCCACATATATATAACCACAAATCACATATCCAGATAGAGAAATATAACATACCGACATGAATTCTAGAGAGAGGTGTCCGTATAGGAACTGAGCAATCAAAGAGATAGAAATGAAGACGAAAAAAAAGAGAGAATTTGTTCTTAGACTCTGAAGACTGAGAATTGGGCCGGATATGGGCCTTACTTGTGTTCGTAACTGTATTATTTAAACGCAGGGATGATATTTTTAACGGAAACGGGAAGGTCAAACGTCAACGTTAGTACATCGTCAGCAATGACGTGACGGAAGTGGTGAGTTAACGGCACGGATTGGAGGATGAAGTGGCAACAGGCAAACGGCGTAAATGGGAGAAAGGTCATGGGACACACAGAGGCATTGGAACAGTTGATTTGCTGTCACTGTTTTGATTTTTGGGGCCTTACTTTTTTTTTTTTTTGGTAGATTATTTTTTTTCAATTTGGATTAAGCCAAATTCGACAATGTTTGTACTTTTTTTTAAAATTTCAGTTTCAATGGCAGTGACAATATTTTATTTTCTATTTTTTATTTCATAGTAAGAATTAAACTAATAATTTTACTTCATCCAAATAATTTTAAAAGAGAATATAGAATTCAAAATTTTTAAATCTCCATAACAAAATAATTATTTAAAAAAAATATGATAATTTTATATAGTACTGTACAAGTCGAGATGAAACAAAAATTTGCAATAATTGCAATTATAACTATTATAATTTCTAAATCTTTAGCTTCTTTTTTATTTAATGTTTCCTTCAATGAATTTAATAATTTGTATGCTCAATTTGTACCCTATTGTAGGGGGAAAAAAGCTTCTTTATTATTTTTAAGCAGTTATTTTCTGTGGGAGCAGAGCTAAAATTAAAAGACAGAAAAGACATTTTAGAAAGTAATTATTTAGACTGTTTTTATGGAAAGTTGGATTAGATGTGACATTGATTCGAAAAGATGGTGAAGGGCGTGCAAAGATGCTTATATTAATAACTAAATAAAGAAATGATTTATTTCATAAAAAAAAATTGAGTAACGAAATGATTAAAGAAATCTAAGTGAATATTTGATTTAGTTTGATTGTCAATTTTTATTTATTAAATTTAAAATTATTATTAAATATATTATTTTGAAATTAATTTTTTAAAATGTAAAAATAGATTGTCAAAACTTATGAAAAAATAAAAACTGATTTATTTTTCTATAATTTATTTTTCAAGATATATTTTTCAATTAAAAAATAAAATATAAAATTGCATATAAATTTGATATCAAATAGTCTCTAAATGATGATGAATGGTTGGTCCAAAAATACATAATTAAAAAGCGGTTTAAGTTAAGCTAGAGATTTCCTATTAAAAAAAAAAAAAAAAGATGAAGCTGGAGGTACAACAACAACATGATAAAGGAGAGAATAAAGGCCAAAAAAGAAAAAGACAAATCAGTACATCTTGGCATTGGATTGAACAGAGACTTGCAGACATAGCTGGATGACTACAAATAATTAAAAAGATAATGACATAAATATTTAAAATTAAAATATTAACAATAAATTTATCTTCGATACTTATAATTCTTAAAAATGATTTAAGCAAATTTTTGATAGGTATATGTTTAAAATTTGTTAATAGCTGAATTGAATAAAATATGAGAAATAAATATTTTTATCTTAACAAACTCTCATTTTCATTAATGTATAACAAATTGAATAAAATACTAGAAATAAATGTTTTTATCTTAACAAACTCTCATTTTCATTAATGTGTAACAAATTTTCATCATCAATAAGATACGTTCTTTATCATTTTCTAAATCAACTTCATGAAAATAGAAATTGTAGATTTATTATCTAAAAACTAAGAAAATCTTCTTACCTTAATTTGCTAGATTCATCAAATTAAAAAATAATGTTTTCAAATTGATTTTTCATTATTATCTATTATTCTTCTCAAACATGATTTATTATATTAAATGCATTTATGTTTCTTGATATATCAAATTGTTATCAAGTTTATTCACATTCCTTAATGAACAAAATCAATAAAATAAATATTTTCTAGCACACAATTGCAGATTTATAAATCTATTTTAGAGAGAGAAAATTCATTATTATATATGTTTGTCACTTTAAAAATAGATTTAATATGATTTTGAATATTTGTTTTGTTATTTAGAATAAAAAAATCATGTGTTTTGATATATTGTAGATGAAAAACAGTTAAAAATAAAATATATTTGAACTCAAAATCAGTAATAAAAGAGAGAAAATCGAGTTGTTAGAGGTTGAAAACGATGTTTGTATTTAATTATTCTTACACAATAAAATGTTTATGAATAGTTTATGTCTTGTTTATTTTTTATTTATTACTGTTTTACAAATAATTTATTTTTTATTTAATTTGAAGACGATATTTGCATTTAGTTTTCCTTATACAATAAAATGTCTACAAATGGTTTATTACAAATTTATTATGGTTTATTACTGGGTTACAAATGACTTATTATTGATTTAAAATTATTAAAAATTAAATACAAAAAAAGTTTTGAGAAAAATATTTATTTTATGTTTATTTTATATTTATTTTTTATTGATTCAACTATTGATAAACAAAGGGAAAGAATTTGAAGACAATATTTGCATTTAATTCTTATTACTCAATAAAATGTTTACAAATGATTTATTTTATTTTATTACTGGGTTACAAATGGTTTATTATTAATTAAAATTATTAAAAATTAAATACATAAAATAGTTTGTAGGAAAATGTTTAATTTGTGTTTATTTTGTGTCGATGCAACCATCAATAAAAAAAAAGAACAATTAAAATACAAACATTTTTTCAACCTCTAACAAACACGATTTTCTCTTTTTTTATAACTGATTTTTAATTCAAAAATATTCATTTATTAACTATTTTTCATCTAAGATTTATAAAAACTCATGATTTTTTATTATAAGTAACAAAAATAATTATTAGAACTTAGAAAATAAAAACAAAATCTCACATGCATCTTGTCTTCATCTTCCTCTTTTTTGTTCATCTTCTTTATTTTTTTAGAGAGAGAAAGTGAATAAAAGAAACAAAAATAAAGAAAAAATGAAAATATTGCTAAACATAATAATATAGGCAAATAAAAACGGAAATACATCGAGAATTTAGATATCGTGATAATGGGGAATCAAAAACAGTATAACAAAAAACACGGTTTAACAAAGTCAAATGATGCAACATATAAAAATGTAAAAAAAAATTAAAGATAGCGTAAAAAAATAAATTTCAATATATTATAATAATTTTTTTATAAAACATGATATATAAATGTTTTTAATAAATAAAAAAGGTGCATCATGTCAATTTCTCAATAATTAAGAAGCCAACTCAACAAGCTGATATCTATAAAAGTTTGTTTAATTTTTATAATTTTATTGGTCGCCTCAATTAAAGCCTCTTGACCGTAAAAAAATCTTTCAAAAAAAGTTTAAAGAGCCCCGATATATATATATATATATATATATATATATATATATATATATATATATATTGTATTAATTTTAATTTTAGATATCAATGAAAATTATTTTTATTTTTCATACAAAATTAATTAAAGTAAATTTCAATTTTTTTACTAAAAATTTGATTAAATTAAATTAAAATAAAAATATTTTTTTTAACTAAGACATAATTTTTTTGTTCTAATTAAACTAACTAAAAAATATATATAAGTAAAACTAAAAAAAATTATAGAACAAATTCAATTAAAAGTTTAAAATACAATTAATATTTTATTTAAAATAAATCATGTAAGAAAAAAATTTTATTCGTGAGAGGATTCTATTTAGTGATAAAATTCTATTATTTGAAACAAATGTTAAATTGATAGAATTCAATTCTTTGGAATAAATTTATGATGAATTGAAATCATTTTATTTCCTTAAATACCATTATTCATTTACTAAATTACAAAATTAGTTGAGTAATTTTATCTAAATTTTTAATTGAATGAGTTATCTCAAAATTTATGACTTTTGACTTAATTTAACTTTCTTATCAAATTATTTCTTTTTTAAATGATAGAATTAAATTCTTTTAAATATAGACTTTCTAAATAAGATAATCATTAAAGTACAATTTTTCCATTAAATTCTTTCAGAATCTAAGATTTCATATGAGATCTAACATATTTAAATTTTCTAGATCATTAATATTATTATTTATCTCTTTAGATTATGTTATTTCATACTTTTTCTATCTTGTTAACATTTAAATAATCTCACCATACAATAATAGGGCATCATTATAGGCATATTTAGTGCAATTGACATGAGAAATGTGAAGACTCTAAATTCAATCAATTATGGATCATTCTAAGAATTTTATTTTTTTGGCTCAATGTTATCTAGTTTTATTAATTAAAAAGAATTAATTGCACCAAATTAAATTTAGATATTAATTAAGAAAAAAATTATTTTTTTGGCAAATTTAGAGACATTTTTTTTTCAATCAATTTCTTAGAATGACTCTTATAATTATGTGAGCTCTAGTGTAGTTGATGTGACAAAGTGGAGTTCATTGCATGTTGAGTCAGCCCATCTCCATTGGCAACGTCATAACCGATGAATGAAAATTGGATTAATTTCGAATTTGGTACTTTATTAGAATAAATTAGAGGATTAGTTATTTCAGTAGAACAATTTTTTTAGGTGATCTTGTTAGAATGACCTCTATTGTTAAGTGATATTCTGTGCAATTTAACCATTGTAATGAGAGTTACTAAGTATGGCATCTTTCACCAAGTGGGGTATGTTCATTGTGGAGTTATAAATTACTCTCTTCATCCCAAATGGTTAGTCATGCTTTCCTTTTTTGGTTGTTTCAATATTAGGTTGATTTTCTTTTTTAGAAATTATTGAATTACTTAATTTCTTTTTTTACCTTTATTTAATTTCATGGTTATCAACACTTATAAACAATAATCATTTAATATATTTGTTGAAAGTTAAAACAAAATTTGAAATTTGAAATTTGATATTTATAGTTTGATAATTTTATTTATTAGCAATATCAATTGTTTTTAGTTTTACCTTTGAGAACAACAAATTTCAAGATATTTAATAGGAGTACTATTTATCTCTATCTAGTGTTTTAATACTAATGTAAGGGTATATAATAAGAAAAGAAAAGTAAAAACAACAACTTTAACTAAATTACTTAATATTTCTTAATATGTGTGTGAAAAAAATAAGTCCATCAATTTAGGACAACAGAAGTACAAAACTTTATTAATATAATTAAAAGTTTTCATGAGAAACTATAAGAATAATATTTTCATACTGTTATGATGAATTTTATATTTGTATCAAGATATCTTAAATTTGCTATATGAATGAGAGATTAATGTGTGTGTATATATAAGCCCTACTTCCAGAATGTTAATAGCAACTCTGAAATTATTATCAAGTCAATTATAGCAGTCGCTAGATTCTGCCTGCCACGCCAACAATGCATTATACTTTGTAAAACGAGATGCCTAAATCTAAATTTCTAAGGGTATATCCTACCAACAAATATTATGTGTCCTTTTCCCCAATGCCCTTATATCTGGTGCGAATTGAAGAAAGATTCAGACACACCATTTGATTTGGTTCCCTCAGTGGCCACCTCTAATATCTCTCATAAGCAGAGAATTGTTTCCTATGCTTTCATTGGGCTGCCATCCACATGGATATGTTGTTCTCCTGAAATCATGACAAAAGGATTGAAGTTATTGAAATTATGACTAACTATAAAGATAGAATAAGAAACATCTTGAAAAGAAGGTTCAACTAAAGTTGAGTCTCAAGTATGAGCAACTCACATAATATGTTTGGTTTTTTCATAGCCACAGATCACCAAGACGTGATCGGCAGGCTACAAGATAGCACTGGCCCTTCCTTGGAAAATCCCTGGTGTAATTAACGTTGGATAAGCTGCATGGACAAGATCACACCCAAATGTAGTCGGAACAAGTTTTGCATCTTCACATATTTTCCGAAGAACATTGAACAACAAATTAGTCACGTGTTCTATCAGTCACACTTCACATTACTGAGACACGTCTGCAACGTGCAATCTAGCCAACCAGTTCCTGCCTGGATGGAGAAGGTTAAAAGCGAAAAGACCGCTTTTCATCCTAAGTTTTAACTCAACAACCAGGATCCTGCATTTCCCGCAAGACAATAGCTCTCAACCGAGGCCCACACCTAATAACTGGGCAAAAATTAATCAATCAGATATAGAGTTGCCAACTGGTTAGTCAAAAAAAAACTGCTCCAACAATAATTGCCAAATCATGACATAAGGACAAAATGTCATGTGATAGATGAAAAACAAGCACATTAACATGCTAATTAATTTCATTTCCCTTGAAAAATCCAAAATTCATTGAGAGGATTCATTAACAGAAAGTTACCTCAGTAACAAATCATAAGGTAGAGAATTTAAAATGAAAAAACAGTAAGTTACCTCTCACGGCTCACCAACTAAGAAATCACATGAAAGCAATTTCCGCAACTTCAAGTCACCAGTGCTGATACCAGTGGCGGAGCTTCACTTTAATTTTTAGGGGGGCCAAGGCTAATGTTGTGACAAAAATTTTATACTATACGAGTATTTCAATTTTTAGGGGTGACAAATTTTTATATTGTATGAATATTTCAATACGAGTATACATATTAAATAAGTATTTCATTGGGATCTCCATTTAAAAAGTACTCTTATCATTTAAAAAAAAAAAAAGAAAACTTTGGGGGACATACCCCCCCCTATAATCCACCCCTGGCTGATACTAGCTGCTGCTAGATAAAAGAAATATTAATAAGATAGATACTGAAACTGTCCAGATTTTTAATCATCAAAGAAAACAATAAGACAAGAAAAGCACATACTGTGAAATAAAAGAATGGCTACATAGCTCATAAACTCATTTGGTGTTACGAAATCCTCAGAACGAAAGAGCTGTGTATTCTGCCTCTACAGTGATTCCACCCCAACGTCAAGACATCGGAGCAAAACCTTTAACTACTTGAAGGGACAGTTGTAATTCCCATGGTATCAAAGCAGGAACCAGAGCGCAGGGCATTATAGCTGAAAGGCACAAAATAAAAACTGCTTTTTTAAAAGGAAAAAGAAGAAGAAGAAAAAAAAAAAAAAAAAAAAAAGACTTTTGCAGGAGCAAAACACGCCAAATGATGAATAATACTACTGATCACATAATGGAAGTCCATCTCAGCCTCCTCTGCCTTCATAGAGCATTTGGCATTCCCAACTCTCTTACTTTTCTACCCCAGTAGAGTTTAGCTTCACCTTTTTCTGTTTTCGCCTCAAGGACTTCAACTCATCCATGGCAACTATCAACTCCTGCCGACTGCTTCCATTCTGGTGCCCAGATATTACTCCCCTCAGCTGTAAATCCTTCAAAAGAATTTCACCCTTAACAAGGTTAATATCATGTGCTGAAATGGAATCAATGAGAATGCAATAGGTTGTCATATTGGGCATGAGGCCCCTTTGTTTAATCTCTTCATACAGTTCCAATGCAGATGCAACATTACCATCAGCATTAAGGCCTGATATCAGAACATTGTATGCAACAATATCAAGTTTCACACGACAAAGATCCATTGTACCCCTCAACTTTAAAGCCTCTGAGAGGTGATTATTCTTGCAGAACATGCGCATCAAAGTTGTAAAAGTACCAAGAGTTGGAATGAAGCTCTTCCGAAGCATGAAATTGAGAACCAGCTTTGCATCTTCAACCTTCCCTCGCTTGGCAAGACCTCTTACCATAGCACTCTCAGCAACATCAACAGAACTGACTCCAAGTTCTTCCATTTCATCTTTTCGCTTGAATGCTCCTTGTATATCCCCAATTCTACACAAACGATTAATTAAAGTAATATATTGTCTGCATTGAGGAATAAAACCCTTCTCCAACATTTCATGGAATAGAAGTTGGGACTCTTGGACGGTAGAAACTCTGTTAAGTCGATTAAAGATGGAATTTTGGGTAATTACATCAGGAAAAACTCCAAAAGAACTCACAATATTTAACAGATCAAAGGGTTTCCCCATCTCACCTCTGTCACAAGACTTCATGATAAGCATTTAACCGTATGCTGATCAACTTCAAAACCTTCCACTATCATCTTTTTCAGCATTCTAAAACCAACATCAAACATAGAAGATTCACAAAGTCCAAGATTGAGAGAATGGCAAGTCAAGTTGTCAGGACAAATACCTATCCTCATCATGAAACCGTATACGTGAGAACATTTTGGCAAATCCTTTTTCTTTGCATAACCATGCAAGAGAATATTATATGTAGTCAAACTAGGGGGCATCACACTACCATTCCACATCATTGTAAAGAAATCACTAACCTTTTCCATTTTTCCCATCCTTGAGTATCCGTCTATAACTGCATTGTGCATAACAGTATCAGGATATATCCCACCGCTCTCCGTGTCTTCATAAAAATACAAAGCAGCCTTTGATTGACCAGCCTTGAAAAGACCATCGATCAAACTGGTGTAAATGAACTTATCTGGATACAGAATTCCTCTTCTGAAAGCTTTTCCCCAAAAAGAAGAGCAGCAACCATTTTTCCATTCCTAATTAATCCGGAAAGAATAACTGTATATGTATAACTATCAGGCAGCACATTATGTTGGACCATTTCACCAAAAAGATCAATTGCATCTGACAACTTCCCCAATTTACATGTCTCTGCAAGAATTGTATTATAGGTAGCAGTACTGACAGCAGAAGGAATATAGTGGAGTTTTTCTAGAAATTTCTTTGCCTCCCTCAATTTTCCACCCCGGCATAGTCCTCTAAGTAGACCTTCGTACGTGAAATAACTTGGATGATGACCTGATTTGACCATCTCATCAAACAGAGAGAACGCTTTCAACCCATTGCCGAAATTGCCATAACCGTTTATAATATAATCAAAAGTAATGGAGTTAGGGATGACGTCCATCCTACTCATGTGATGCGAGAAATTCTCTGCTTCTTCGACTTTTCCAACTCTGCAAAGAGATGACACTAGCACATTACATGCAAAATGGTTCACATCATAGCTATTGCGACTCATAGCTCTATAGACCTTTAATGCTTCCACAATGTTCCCTATTTCACAATAATTGTATATTGTGTAGCATATATGACAGTATTTGGAGCAAGTCCAGCTTTATACATTTTACATATTATTAATCTTCCCCACTCTGCAAAATCCATTTATGAGTGCAGAAAAATGATAATGTCAGGACTTATACCATCCTTGATCATCGTATCAAGCAACAGCACTGATTCATCCAGTAATCCACTTTTGCATAAGCCATCAATCATTGTTGTGTATGCTACACAACCAATAATCATGCCACTCATCTTCATTCTCTCTAGAATGCTTCCAGCTAAACCAAACTTGGCATGTCTGCATAAACCGTTTAGAAGAGCACCATAACTGACTTCATTAGGCCTTAATCCTGTTGATTCCATCATATCCATAAGCCTGAATGCTTGTTCAAAATTAACCTCATTAGAATGGCCGTCAAACAAAGCATTAAAAGTAACATGGTTCAGCAAAAGGTTAAGAAGCCTAGACATCTCATAAAAAATCTGAGTAGCAATTCTAATCTTTCCCTCCTTCACAAGCCCATTAATTATAGTATTGTAGGTGACTTCATTAGGACATACCATCCTCTTCCTCATCTTCAAAAGTAAATAAGCTTTTGCACTCCGGTTGTTTTACACAAATCAGCAATAAGCTTATTATATGTGCATACATCTACTTCAATACCCTTAGATCCCATTTGTTCAATCAACTTAAAAGCTGCTCTATACCATCTCTTCTTTCAATACCAATTGAGCATAGTGTTATAAGTAACTATATTCGGCACATAACCATTCTCTCTCATCTTTGTTAAAAGATAACAAGCTTTCTTAAGCTTCCCTAGTGCACAAAACATATTAATCAACATATTAAAAGTAGCTAGATTAGGACAATCCTCCTAGAAAGCATCTCCTTGAAAAACAACCAAAGCATCCCTACTTTACGGTCCTTTACCATTGAACTCAGCATCATATTGCAAGTGTAAACAGAAGGATTAAAACCTTGAAAACCATAAGAGAAAAGGTCTCCAAAGCATCACTAACCATTCCTTCTCTCAAATAAACCCTAATCAGAAGATCAAATACCGAAGGGTGACTTGGGTATGCGTTCATCAAAGCACCAAAAACAGACTTTGAACCAATACCCATTTGTGAGAGATTTCCTAAAACTGATTTATCATGCCCATACATTCTGGCCCTAACAATTATATGTGTGGTAATGGAAAATGTGTGAGCAAGGTGACTAAGTTCCACACCAGGTTGCCTAATGACCCAGTTGAGGTATTTTAGAACTAACCTCCCGTGGACTGGCCTCAATGAAGTTAGTCTATATTCCATGTCGTTCAGTGACCCCCATCGGTCTACGGTGAGCATGGCATATATGCTTTTGTCCATATCTGTACCTGCTGTTCCAAAAATTCGAACTTTACACTTGGAAAGCACTAGCATGCATGTAAAATAGAACACTAATATAAATAAGTCGACAGAAACAGTTATAGAAAGGAGGACTATCAGGGTTCACTGGATTTTTATAATCATTTCCCAATCTTTGTTGGTATAATCCGAGAAGCTGATGTGGGAAAAGGGCCTAAATTTTGATAATTGAAAGAATGTTTTGGTTGTTGAACAAGTAAAACATGATGGCATTGTTGGAATTTTTTATGCGAGCTAATATTAATTATGAGTTGGTTTTAATTATTTATAAAATGGATTGAATAATATAATTTATTGATTTGGGGTAAGCCTAATTAAAATGTGATCAATTGAGTTATGGGCTTGTGACATCTTTTGTGGGCTGATATGAAAAATGGTCAGTGTAGGCCTATTTTAATATGGACCTGTGATGGGTGGACATGTTAAAATTTATTATAAATAGGCTAGATCTCCTCTCCTGCCTTTATAATGAAAATTTCTAGTTGCTACGCCTATTGTAGCCGTTTTTGAGAAAGTCAAAGAGAGGAAAACCTAGCTTCCGTTTTCAACTGTTCTGACAAATTTTTCAAGTGGTTTAATTTTCAGCGTTCGTAATTATGGCTCATAACAATCTGAGATTCAACGCGGAGACATGTACGCAATTTGTTTCAGTTCAATTATTAGTTTTGGTGTTCTAATTTATGTACAAGATCCTAAATTAAATATTGTTACACGTGGTATCAGAGCCAAGTTTGTACGTGATTTAGAACCCTAAATATTTTGTATTGTTAAGAAAAAAAAATTGGTCAGAGCTAGGGTATGCCACCATAGTCGATTGCCCCTTTGATATATTGAATTTGCCTCCACTATCACAGTCTTCTCTGTTAGTTCGGATGGTTGGGAGGCTATTAATCTATAATGGGTCGCAAGATCGATCCGTGTTAGCGAAATTTTTTCTGGCAAAGTTATTATTGTATTGATTTGTTATATATTTGTTTGCCCCTACCGTAACAAGGTATTCCTTTAGCTTGGCCGGTTGGTGAGACGCGTAGGGTGTGAGAGGTCACGCGTTCGAACCTGCATTTGCGAAAACCATTTTTTCGCCATTTTTTTCTCTCTGTTTCTCTCCCTTCTGCAAACCCTTCAACACAAGACATAAACAGAGGCAAAATATTTTTGGGTTCAAACCTAACTGTGCAACAGTCCCCGATACCCGCACAAATCTAGTCCCCGATTTGCCCATGAACCAATTTGCCCAAATCCAGTCCCCAATACCGATGCAGTATCTTGATGATTGTGTGATTTGGTTGTTGATAGTTGTTGTGTTGTTGGTTGTTGAACAATTCGGAAAAAGGATGGGCGATGGTTCCCTTCTGATTCAAGATCTATGATTTGTTGATTCTTTGATTTGTGGCGGCCGGTTCTTTGATTATATGTTGGTTATTTTCTTGATGACTTCTTTGTCCAAACCATCCATGGAAATCGCTAACTGTCCTTGGAAATCGTGAAGGAATGGCTTCAGATTTAATGGATCTTTGGGACACCAAAGATTGAGAAATTATTACGGCTTTGAAGACTTGTGTTGTTGATTTCTTTGATCTGTTCGGCTGGTCATCTGTCCGATTCAAGATCGACAAATCACTGTGATGATAAATAAAAAAAACGACAAAAAAAATAAAGGGGAAGAGGGATGCGCGTCGTGGGCTTCAAACCCACTACCGCTTCCCATTCGTAAACGGACCTTAGTCAACCAAGCTAAGCGAAATCCTTGTCACTACCTTATGCGGATTGATATTTATATTAATAACTTATATTCATATGCATAATGACATTCTTTATTTTTATTTTAATAATTATTAATATATATGTGTATAAATATTCATATGGTTTAAATATATATAAGTTAATTGTCAGTTTATTATTTAGTGATATTAATTTTGTGATAAATTAAATAAATAGACAATAATTATTTATTTTGCACGTATATGAAAAAATAATTATGTGCTTAAAATTAAGATATATATTTTTTGGTACCTTGTGTATTTTTGAAATAAATATTTGTGTTTTAGTATGTATTTTAATTGGGCTATAATAAATCTCTAATTAAAAATAATTTTATGGGTTGATGTGAATGTTACCGCCAAAGTGGGACACCTATTGAAA
>CATIWR010008815.1:0-21527 GCA_949677035.1 Omphalea diandra
TGTTCTAACAATGAAATCAACAGAATCAGCTCTTGTTCTCTTGGATTACAACTTCCATCCAAGAGCTCTACCTCAGTTACTCCATAATTCTCACTAACCATGCATCATTAACATTTCATGAGAGGTTAATTTAAGTTAAGAAGAAGATAAATTACTTACCTATTGTCCCATAATTGGAAAACCTTAGGCAGCCCACACATCTTCCTTTCATTCTTCTTCTTCTTCTTGTTCTTCCTTTCTTTCTTAGCTCTCTCTCTCTTTCATCTGGAGTATTTCAACCTTATCTCCTCTCTTACCAGCCCATAATGGCAGATAATTATAATTTGTATTCTTACTCTAATAGGACAAAAGATTGGTGGCTTGTTCCTATTGGCTGAAAGTTAAACAGTTTTGCTTTTAGTCCATTTTCTTCATTCCTTCATCACCTTCTTCCATTCTCTAATTTCTAGATGCTCTTTATACTTTTAGATGAGCTCTCAAACACCATTATTTATCATGCTATAATAAGCACACAACAGGAAATAATTTGGCATATAACTATGCAAACACTGCATATATGTTCAAGCATCCCAAATGCAACGGTGCAATTGTCATTGTTGTGTTTTTACAATTCACATGTCTAAATAATTATTTATCCTATGCATATGTTCATGTGAGATTTCATATCATTTGATACAGTGCATATGCCCATATGTGATTTCATATCATTTGTCTAATGAATATATTCATGTAATAATGCCAATGAATAGGGATAGAGATGTTACACTTTCAATCAGGTAATGCCATATGTCAAAGTACTAATTGGATGATTAAAAATCATGACATAAAAAATTTAGCCACGTCCATAATTTACCATATGTAAAATTTCCATTAGTTCATAGTGGAAGTCACAGCCAGCCCTCCTAAATTGAGACCATAACTTTTAACCTCCTTAGGACGATCCCAATGACTATCTTTTTGAAGGACCATTTATAGAGTGCCACGTGTAATTAGCCATTAAACATAGTTGAAGTTCATAGTTGCGATTAAGCAAAATTCTTTGCAAATATGAAGATAATGATCATGACTTGCAGTTGTGACCACAATATTTATCTAACAAGAATTAAGTGTAGGATTTTGCCATCAACTTTATAGATATGAAGGTAGTTTTGTTTGTAACAATTCTTTGGTAGGTGTAACCTATAAATACTTTACCAAATGGACTTAAATGTAAGAGAATATCATTTACTATATCTAAAGTATTGCAAATTGAATTTTCAATTCTCTCTCTCATTAATTCTTCATAAGTGAGTTGCTAAGGTTAGGTGTAAGCCTTTAAACACCTTTGGGATTCAGTTTTAGAGTGATCCTCATTTGTAAAAACTCTTGTATGGGTTATGTGAGAGCCTTGTAAAACACTTGTGAGGTTGTGTGTGAGCCTTGTAAAACATGAGGTGTGAAGTTTGGTGTGAGCTTATGAAACACCATTTAGTGTTAGTGAAATATCCAATTGGAGAATTAGAGAGTAAATGTAGGGTTTGTTAACACTCGAACCACTATAAATCATTTATATCTTCTTTTTATTCTATTCTTTCTTATAACCTTGGTTCTTTAACCTTCCATTCAGAATTCAAAATTTCCTGCCAATTCAACCCCCCTTCTTAGTTCATAAGGGCTAACAAGTGGTATTAGAGAAAGACATTAATTCAAGCCTTAATTATATGAGAGAAGATCATGGCATAATGAGGAATCCACTCACAGCTCAAACTTTTCTTTGATGAATCCTACTATACTTGTTGAAGCATATAATAGAGATATACCTTGATAATGATATGGTGGATTTATGGGACATTACTGCTAAAGAATAAAAGCCATCCACTATGGTAGTAGATGGTAATGAAGAATTACTCTTAAGAGAATAGTGGATTGAAGCTCATAGGAAGTCAAATGATAAGAACAAGATGGCAATGAAAATTCCCTTGAGTTTCATGTCTAGATAAGAGATTTGAAGAGTCTAGCATTGTCATTGCCATTTTATTGGTGCACAAGGGCTAACCAGTGGTAACAAAGCAAAACCTTAATTCAAGCTTGAATAGTGTGAGAGAAGATAATGGCATAAGAAGGAATACATCACACCTCAAGCCTTTCTTTAATGGATCCAACTATACTCATTGGAAGTATAGAATGAAGACATACATTGATAGTGATGTGGTGCATTTATGAGACATTGTTGCTAAAGAATGAAAGCTACCCACTTGAGTAGCAAATGGTAGTACTACTAAGAGAAGAAAGGGTTGAAGCTCATAAGAAGTCAAATGGGAAGAACAAGAAGGCTATGGCAATTCTCTTAAACTTATTGTATAGAGAATAGATTAGAATAGTGTAATATGATCAAACTGCCCATGCAATATGAAAAGCTCTAGAAAGCCATTATGAGGTACAACTTTTGTAAAATCTAGTAGTTGGAGATGTATGTCACCAAATGAAAGCTTTTCATGATGAAGGAGAATCAGTTACTGACATGACCAATAGACTTATAGCCATTGTTAAAAATATGAAGAAGTATGGAAGAGTCCTTACTAACCATGGGGTACATATAAAAATTCTTAAAATGCTTCTTATGCAAACTTTGTAGTAAGAGTTTATAACATTCAATATTCCAACAAAGAGATTGGGAAGGTGCCAAATGATTTTCTCATTGGCAAACTTCTCACTTATGAGGTGGTTCTCAGGAAAGATGAAGAAATGAAAAAGATGAGATTTGATGGTGAGAAGGGAGAAAAAAACACTCTTGCTTTTAAATATAGGAATGACAAAGAGGTGGAAGAGAGCACTGTTCATAATGATGAGAGTGAGAAAAAGGAAGAACAACTTGCAATGCTCCCAATAAGGTCCAAAGAGCACATGAAGAGAAGAAAAGAATGAAAGAACCTAAGAAAGACTTCATCATCTATCTTGAAAGAAAAGAAGAGTGAGGTGGCTTACTTTGAATGTTGAAAGCAAGGTCACATAAAATTTAAATGTCCCAAGCTTAAAAAGAAGAAAAAGTGGGATAAGAAAAAAGGGAAAAGCTTTAAGGCCAATTGGGATGATGATTCAAGTGAATAAGATGAAAAAGAAAAGGCTGCCAACTTTTGCTTTACGACTCAAGAGGACAACTCACATGAGGTAAGTACTTTTTCCTATTCTTGTGATGAATATGATGTATTTTATGATAAGGATGATGATCTTTTTGAGACTACATCATTGAGATATGATAAACATAAATCTAAAATAAAGGTTTATAAGAAAAAAGTGTTCAAAACTAAAGGATGAGTTTAAATGTTTAAATGAGCTTGTAAATGACTTGAGAATTTTTAATAAAAAACTCAAGAACTAATAGGAAAATATTTCTAAAACTCCATCCACTTTTAAATATTTAAGAAAATAAAATGATTCTTTGAAAGGTGAAGTCATAGATTTAAGGAACTCCATTTCTGGATTTCATAAATGGAAAGAAGCATTGAATACACTTATTGTATCTCAAAGACCACCCCTTGTGAGATATACTTTTCTTTTCAATAAGGCCTCATCTTTCAAAGTCCTCTCCCCCAATCTTCATTAGAGCCTCTACACCTTAAACTTCTAATATATAGGTGATTAGGAAGAAAAGTGCTTTAAGAACTAAGCTTCCTCTACCTAAAGGCAAGGAAAAGCTTCCTAAAGCTATAGAGCAAAACCTTAAAGAGCAAATCATGTATACATGCATACCAAGAGGCATTATAAAAAACACATAGATAAAAACTTTTCTTCTACTCCTTACTACTCATGAACAAGCATGCATTCACATAGCCAAAGTGTAAGAAGGCCTCATACTCAGACAAAGGTTGCTCATCAGAGAAAGACTTATAAGTTTAAATTTCAATGCCATTATTGCATGAAGTATGAGCAGATTAATGCCTTTGACTACATTATGAAGGTACATCTCAAATTGTAGGACCCTTCTAAGCCTCACCCTCAAGGACCCAAGTATGCTTGGGTACCTAAATAAAGATGAAATTATTTTGTTTTGTAGGAATGCTTGGAAGCCACTAAGGAAGTCAATGATTAGCATGTAGATAATAGATGCTCAAAGCACATAACTGGTAATAGAAAGCTATTCACATCCATAATAGAGAAGGATGATGGCAATGTCACATTTGGAAACAATGCCAAAGGTAAGGTAATTGACATTAAAATCATTAGTAAGAAGGGTTGCTCTTTTAATAACAATGGACTTTTAGTTGATGGTTTCATTCATAATCTATTAAGTGTAAGTCAATTATATGATAAAGGTAACAAAGTCACCTTTGACCTTAGAAAATGTCAGGTTATCATTTTGGTTGATAAGAACGTAGTGTTTGAAGGTGAATGGAGAGATAATACTTACCTAATTAACTTAAACAATTTAGCTAACCAATCCTTCAAGTGTTTTATCTCTATTAATAATAAATCTTGGCTTTGGCATAAAGACTTAGACATGCTAGCATAAAGCTTTTATATCATCTATAAAAAAGATAGCTAGTTAAAGGTCTTCTAAAGCTTAAGTTTACAAAGGATGAGACATGTGAACCTTGTCAAATAGAGAAGCAACACCAGGCATCTTGCAAACCTAAAAATGTTACAAGTACTTTTAGACCTCTTTAACTTATTCATATGGACTTAGTTAGACTCGCTAGAAATGCTAGTGTTAGTGGAAAATACTATGCATTTGTGCTTGTTGATGACTAATCTAAGTTTAATTAGGTCTCCATCCTTACCCATAAGAGTTATTATGAGTGCCTTAAAGGTTTCGTGAGTCTGCTTAAATAAGTGGAATCTTACTTATGACTTCATCCTTTTATCAATCATCAAAGGGGATCAGGCGGTCATACTTTGCAACTCTTATTAATGGCATATAAAGGGATCAATGTGGGATTCGTTAGGCCTTGTACGACATCAAAGCCTTAAGTATGAATGGTGGTCATCTTGGGACCAAAATGGGATAATTCATTAGTATTATACCTAGGAAATGTGGAGTCGCTACCTCACTATGACTGGGACAAGAATCTGATGAAGGCAAAATATGATCCTAATCTAAATCAATTAGAAGGTCCATTTATTCTTCACCCCATAAGAGATCAGGTTCAAAAATTGGATATGGCTTAAGGTAGATGTTAGGCACCCCAAGTCGCTCGAACACTGGGATCTAGCTTTCAGGCGTCTTTAGTTCACCTTTAATATTATAACCAACTTATTAATTACTCTTATTAACACCCCTAAGTATACACCTAAGTGTGATTCATCAAAATAAATCAAAATCATTAATTTCAAAGGATAGGGTTATGCATCATGGTACGGGGTTTCATGCATACATCATCCATGCATAGATAATCATTCATAATGGGAAAGGGGATCATCTAACATCACATAAGGTTTTACCATGCATCATCAACCACCCACATAGATAAAGAACCATAATCAATATGTGATAGTGATCAAAACCAAATTAATGGTCCAACTAAAGTGATCGCATGTACACCAAAAGGAAGAAAATATGTTAGTGATTGTGAGCATAAGATTTTAGACCTTTGGATACAAAGCCTAATGATGAAAATTAACAAATCAAATCTCCATAATGCAAAGGGGAATTGCTCAAAGTAAGGGATGAAAAGCTTCAAAAACCTTAGTGAAGTTTAAAACCAAGCCTAATGGCTAAGCCCAAGCAAAGCCAAGGGCTGTTAACTAACCTTGATCGGTAGTACAACCCACAAATCAAGGCTATACAGCCTTCTCCAGGACTATACAACCTTACTAAAATCCAAACTCATAGAACTTTTTAGAAGTGGTCTCTCCCACTACATCCTAAGGTTACGCCCTAAGAAAAAGGACATACAACACATTCTTTGTTGTACTGCCCCTATGCAAACCCTAATTCTAGTGCAACACTTCTCATCTTCGTGATTGGATATGTTCATGGTGCATGGAAACTTATTCTTAGCACTATACACCTATCCAACAGCTATAAATACCCATCATTTTGAACAAAAAAATAGGCTTTTGGGAAAACCCTAACAAAACTCTATCAAAATTTCCCCTCAAACACCTATTGACATAAAATGTAACAACCATTTATGTTTACCAATAAATGTAACAACCATTGATACTACTGAATGTTAGCATTTTTTTTTAGATACCATAATTTGTAATGCTACAATCGGTACCTATCAGAGCACACAACATCCAGGATTTGCCTATTGGCCCCGCGATGCCATACACACTGAGATTTGCACGTCTGCCCCGCGTATGCTTGAGCCTTCATTGATACCAAAACTGTAACATCTAAATTCATTTGTCAAACCAATAACTGTGACATCCATTGTTCTCATTTGTAAATAAGATTTGATACCACAAATTGTAACGTCACAACGTGGCTACAACTGGTACCTATTAGAGCACTCAACATCTGGGATTTTCCTGTCAGCCCCGCGATCTCATACACATTGAGATTTGCACGTCTGCCCTGCGTGTGCTTGAATCCTCTGATACCACCAACTGTAACTATCATCTTCAGTTGCAAATCACCGCATTTGATGTTCAGAAATGCATACACATTAAGGTTTATTCATCATACATATATAATCCCATATGTATTTAATGTACACATGTGTTAACTAATGTCAGGACCAGTGACCATAACTAGTTCCTATTAAATGTATGTACATGATGCAAGGAGAGAGAGTTGGAATTCAGCTGACGACCTGTGTTCCATGTGTCTCTATGCAAAACTTTATGTACTAAAGTGTCCAAAGTCTATGCTTCAGTATCTGAAAAATAACTACGATTTAGTGAGTCGTGACTCAATGAATAAAAACAATAATCAAATTCTCATGGCATAATCCATAATCAAATATCATCAAGATACATTGCAAGTATAACAATTGACTATACAAGTGTAAATGCAATAGCTTTGTTTTTGTCGTGATCGAGCAAGGCAAACATTGCTCCCGAGATATTCATATGATTCATGTAACATATGATTTGGGACCTATTGGTCCATCTTCCTGTAATTTGCAAGTGTTTGATAAGTCGGTCACAACACCTTTTAGTTCCATATGCAAGTTCTTATTCACAAATGATATGCCAAGTAATCGTTAAGAGCATTTAATTCTCACTTGGCCTGTATTCCCATGTAACATGTAACAATTCAATCATTCTCACTTGACTTATATTTGCATGTAACATATAATAATTCAATCATGTATACATGTAATAGAACATAATCATATCATACAATTATCACATACACCTATTGAATCCAATTATGGTTTTTACTCACACACATTGAATCCAATTATTATTTATACTCACCTTTTGATGTGACCAACCTTTATGGTAGGGCTTCTTCAAAGTATTGAGACCATAACATTTGATACATACATGGTTATAAGTATATCAAAATGATTATGAATGTTTGGTATGCAGTTATGACATGATTCATGCAAATGTACCTAGTGTTTATACATATTTTCCTTATATGGCAGCCTGAGCTTGCTACATGGTCACAAAAATAACTCCTGATATACTTATCCAAATGGCTTGATTATTTTTTTCAAACAAACTAGACATATAATGGGACAACATATTCAAATTTTAGGCTAATATCATATACACATAAAATGTGGTGAATTTTTAAGTTATGCCCTGTTCCTGTGTCATCTCAATTTGAGTAGGTCTTACATTCTTGGGAATATCTCAAATTGTACTAGTCCAATTGCAATAATATTCTACCATCAGTTAGAAAACATATAAATTAGCATTTTTCATGTTTTACTCATTATCCAGTTCAGTTTATAACAAGTAGGTTCATAACATGTTGATAACCAGTCATGATAAAGGGACAATATCTCAGTAACCATGCTGGATTTGGCAACAATATTTCACAAGTATGTAGATCAGACATAAATATACAACTTTCAAGTTTGGACTATCATCCAATTATGAGTCTATGGTCATCAAATTCTTGGAAAACTGAATTAAAAGAAAGGTGGTGTGTCATCTGGGTACAGAGTCAGTCCCAATCAATGAGCCATATCTCTTTCCAAACAGCAAATTAAACAAAATTCCTTAACAAGTATTTAGAGGTAATATAACCCTACAAGTTTCATGTTTTGTACTCTATCAAAATCAGAACATAAAGCCATCAAAATATAAGAAAACAGAAGACTGAGATAATCTCGGTTCGAATTTGACCTAGTGATGAAGGGTTCATATCTTTTCACACACAAAGAATCAAGTAAAACTGTTTCATATGCACTTATATGAGACATAAGGCTACAACTTTTATGTTTTACACTTTCCCCAATTCCTCTTCTAGTGTTACGAAATTGAGGGTGCAAAATTCTACTCTAACAGCAAAATCAACAGAATCAGCTCTTGTTCTCTTGGATTACAACTTCCATCCAAGAGCTCTACTTCAATTACTCTATAATTCTCACTAACCATGCATGATTAACATGTCATGAGAGGTTAATTCCAATTTAGAAGAAGATAAATTTACTTACCTATTGTCCCAGAACTAGAAAACCTTAGGCAGCTCACTTTTCTCCCTCTCTTCTTCTTCTTCTTCTTCTTCCTTCTTTCCCTTGCTCTCTCTTTGTTTCTGGTATAACCCATGGTTTTCCCGTCAATTCTGACCCTAATTAGCATATATAAACTTGTTATAATAATATAAAATCATGGTGTTTCATTTCCATTGGTGGGAAGGTCACTATTCCTCTTTTAGTCCCTCTTATTCACTCCTTAAGCACTTCCATCCATCTCTTAATTCCTAGATGCTCCTTATACTTTTAGATGAGCTCTCAAACACCATTATTTATGATGCTATAATAAGCACACAACATGAAATATTTTGTCATATAACTATGCAAACACTGCATATATATTCAAATATTTCAACTGCAACGGTGCATTTGTTATTGTCGTGTCTTTACAATTCACATGTCTAAATAATTATTTATCTAATGCATATATTCATATGAGATTTCATATTATTGGATACAGTGCATATGTTCATATGTGATTTCATATCATTTGTGTAATGAATATATTCATGTGATCATGCCAATGAATAGGGATAGGGATGTTATATAAAAACCCTAAACCCTAACATTACCTCACCTATTCTAAGGCAGAACCAAGACTTTAGTTTCCTATTTGTGCATTTCCATAACATCTTTTGAGGATATTGGACTAATTTTTATGGTTTTGAGTGCAAAGATATCACTGGAATACAACTAGAAACCACCCTCTCCTCTTATATTCCTTCCCCTTCTTTTCTCCTTTTTTTTTATTTTGTTTTGGAATCCTAGAAAAAAAAGGGTTGTACAACCTTATTGGTAGGTTGTACAGCTCTTTTCATAGGTTGTACAACCTCTATCCATGGCTGTATAGCCTAGCTTGACTAATAGATAGGTTTTTATAGACTTTTATTTTTTTTTCCTTTTGAATTTCTTTCTTTTTGGGGTTTCTCTTTATAGTGCCTTATGACTCCACTGGTAGAATAAGGAGAGGTTTGATAAACTAAGACCCTTATTAATAGATGATTTCATTGCCTATATATATATATTTTTTATGTTTGTCTTTCTTTTGATTTTAAAAGTTAAGTTTTCTTTTTATTTTTTTCTATCTTAAGATAATGGTCAAGAGAGGAACTCAAGTTTCGCTTAACCTTGATATCCCTCTTTGAGTTAGAGTTTATGAATAGTCATATGAATAATGTTATATAGTTCTCTGATGCCTTGATTAGATGCTATGCATTTTCTATTTTCTTTGAAGTTCCAAGTTCTATTTTTGGTTTTGCTTTTGACATCTTGAGGTTATGATCAATAGAGGAACTCAAGTTTCCCTTAACTTTGATATCCCTCTTTGAGTTAGAGTTCATGAATAGTCATATGAATAGTGTTTTATAGTTCTTTCGATCCTTTGGATTGTTCTAAGAATTTTAACTATTCTCATGTTAGGTTATGCTTTAGATGTTTAAGCTCTTTATAAGCAAGATGAAGGAGGGTTTAATGACCTAAGTACTTTTATAAGTTAATCTTTACCTTAAAGTTATCCAATGCCCTATAAATGTTTAACATGGTGTATGTGTATTCATTCCCTTTCTTCCATTTATGATTTGTGTATTTGTACATGTGTGTAGATGTGTATTTTAGTTTATGATGATATAATGTGACTATTATGGACTTAGATGCATAATTAGCTACCTTAGCTATGAAGTTATGGTATGGTGATAACCATGAACCTTGTTTCCTTGCTTTATTCACTTTAAGGTTCTTTTTCCTTGTTTGTCTCCATGTTGATTTATTGCTAACTTGTTTCTTCTTTTTATGTATAGGTGTGATTGTTAAGGATTAGACCATGAACTTGTTATCAACCATTTCCCCTCTTGAACATTATGTGTGTGAATGGATATTTAGGTATACTTACCCTATACTATGAGTGCATGACCCCTATCCCCTTAGTTTTGTGAATTTATTTGTTAATTGAATCATGTTTAGATGTATGATTAGGGGCATTAATTAGACTAATCAATAACTCAATTAAAGACCTAAAAGTGAACCAAGAATGGCCGAAAGTTGGATCCTAATACCTAAGCGATTTGGGGGTGCCTAACCCCTTCCCCAAGTCGTACCCAATTTTTTAGCCTAACCATTGATGGAGTGAAAACTAAATGGGCCTTCTAATTGACTTAACATAGGTTCATATTTTGCTTACCAATGTGTTTTTCAACCTTCATCACCCATCAACCACTACTTTGGAAAAAAGGCTTTTATCTAACATGAAGACTTAAGGATCCCCTGTTGATCCAAATCGCGTGACATATTTCAATGTCATTACAAATGTAAAGGCTCTCATCCTATCAATCCCCTGATGACTGTTAAAAGGATGGAGTCTCAAGCAAGATTCTACTTGTTTAAGTGTAGCCACAATAATTGAGGCACTCACAGTGGCAACTCTATTGGAGACTAAAAATTGACTTTGCATTCAATCTCTCATTTTTAATATTTTAAACCTATTATCAATATAGTCTACTACATTCTTGTAGTCTTCACACTTCACCATGAGCACTAGGTTCCCTTAAACAAACAATGGTTCTTTAAACTTTAAACTTAAGCTCCATTCAGGCTTATGAGATGGGGAAGAGGATTTATCACTCATGAGCCTAGTGCCTTCGGATATTTTGAATGAGTGATAATGACAATCACCCCTCAAGCTTATGGGTGCCATCAATGTCAACAACCCCTTCAACCATTAGGCGTATGAAAGAGCCAATACTACCTTTGAATAGGGCACCCCAATTGTTTGCATTTTCTTCAAATGAGAGTTAGAACCCTCAAAGAACATGGTTTGATATCCCCAATGTATGTTCCAATTGTTATCGCACCTCTCCCTAATGTGATTATTGCTCACCTATAAATATTTGTGTATTCCTTTTTCACTGCTTTGTATAAGATTCCCATGTAAAAGTCCCACTCTCTTAGTACAAGGGTCCTTTTTATATTTTATGTATGTACTTCAACAATTAAAGTAAAGAAATTCCTATTTGAGGTTGGGTTCTTTTAAATATTTTTTTTCTCAAGATTTTGACTTTCCTTGGTCTGAGGTGACTATATACATTCTTTAACCCTTATTGGTAAGAAGGAGACTCCACTTAGGAATAAGCCACTAGAATTCATGTGTGGGAAGAATAAGGTTAGAAGGATCTTGTGTAAAATAACATGTGCATACCATGCATATATGTATTGATTACTTGCTCATGTATCATACTGATAACCCTTGTCTTGCAGCCATCATAACTCTATCCAAACTGTCATGAAAGAGAAGTGGCAACTAACTTTCTAAGAAAAGTAAGACGCCAAGTTTAAGTAAAAAAGCTAGTCTAGTCATGGAACCAAACATACCACTTGAAGTTTTGGAGAGGCTAATGGTTGACTTTAACTGCAAGATGGAAGAGAGTATTATAGATGAAGTAAACAAATGAGTTAATGAGATCCTAAATAAAAGAGATGCAACTACCAGTAGATCTAATAAGGGGAAAATAGCCATGTAAGCCCCCCAACTAATAGTGATCAATGATGATTTGTTTAGGATGAAGGAATACCACATGAACAAAATGGTTAAGAACATAGATAGTGCCACAGTTGTCTAGGATAAGGTTGTACATCATGGGAAAAGATTACTTGGTTCGATGACTTTGCTAGACAGTTGGAGAAAAATAGAAAGCACTATGTGTTAAGGGTTTTGAGGAGGCAACATATATTGAAGAGTTGTTTGCCAGCAAACTTGAGAAACTTCTAGCTAATTTTCTCATATTTGAGCTACCTAAGTTCACAGGGATCCAGAATGCTAAGAATCATGTTCATTTATATGTGTTAGTCATGCAAGCATCTAATGTACCGATTGATACAATGCTAGAGCTTTTTGAGTTATCATTAGAAGGATCTACTTAAATATGGTACTTTAACCAACCTAAAATTGTTATAGAGAACTAGAAAGAGCTAACAGAGGCTTTTGAAAAACATTATGTTTGTCATTCAAATCTAGAGGTCACACTATAAGACTTAGAGTCGTTGATGCAAAAGACTGGTAAGAATTTCAATGATTACATTAGGATATAAAAGAAGATGACTTCAGAAGCAACTACAAGGCCTACTAAGATAATGCAAGTCAAGATGATTATGAAAGGGTATTTACCTAGGATAGACACTATAATCAAGGGAATCTTGGTCAAAAATTTTGAGGGTGTTTAAGAAGCAGGCCTACATGTGAAAAAGTTGCAGTCTAAATCAAAAAGGCAATATGGGGGAAGGAGAAACACCCCATCCCAATCGCTGGTAGAAAGGAACAAGATGGTCTATATTAATGTAGTAAGTGCACTGAAATAGTTTATTGATTTGGAAATGCTTTTGTCTAAGGCATTTAAGAGGTTATAAAAGGAAGGAGTGTTGAAGCTCTTAGCACCTCGATGATTCCCCAATCATTGCTTAGGGGATGCAATATCAATGCCTATTATGTTTTTCATCAAGGAGTGGTCACAACATTGATGATTATTATTGACTTAGACATAAGATTTAGGATCTTATAAATACAAAATCATTATTCCATCAAATTCTAGGAGGCGTAACATCTTAGGGAACCTTTTTTCAAACTATCATAATGTTCTTTCCCCAAACTAAGGAACATTTATAATAGATTTTTGAATTTTCAAGGAGATTGTGGTCATCACTATCTAAGAGGTTGTAAGGATGACTACAATTGTTTGCTATATTATCCTTCTAGGATAATTCAGAAGAGGAGTCAAAAGAGGTGTGACAAAAGGGAATGATTTAGATATGGGAAGGAAGTAATGGGGAGAAAGAAGCTAAGCAACTGAGTGATGTGACTCGTAGTAGGAAGTACTATCATGATAGAGAAGTTTCAAAGGAACCAAGGGTAGAGAAAGGGGCAGACAAACTTGTTACAAAAGAGAAAGAGGAAGATAACCCTATAGTGAAGCAGTTGAAGAAGATGCTTGCTCAGATCAATATATGAGAGTTTCTTATCACTTCTCTATAGTAAAAGAAGGCTATGGTGGAGGCTCTATCATACTTGATTATTTCTATTGAAGTTACTTCAAAGGACGCTATTACATTGGTGACTCATAAGGGCAAAATTGTTTTTTCATATGACGATTTACCTCCAGAAGGAAGAGATCATAATTTGGCCCTATTTACTTGAGCTGAAGCGAAGAGTATGATTGTAGATGATGGTTCTGGGATTAATATTTGTCTTGCAAAGTGATTACATAAATTTGGGTTATCTGAGAAAGATTTAGAGGCTTATGATAGTGTCATTAGGGCCTATAATGATTGCAGAAGGCCAACTGCAGTCGTGTTTGAGATTATGTTAAAAATAAAAGTAGTCGATGACATTATGAAGTTCACAATCTTGGATATTCCAATTACTTTCACACTTTTGTTAGGGAGACCATGGTGTCATCCTTTTGATGGTGTGCCCTCCACCGTTCATCAGAAGGTCAAAAGTCCTTACAATGATGAAATTGTGACCATTTGTGCAAAAGTTGGGGAAATTGTGGCAATATTAAATGTGGCAATTTGACATCTCTGTGGGTTTCAAGTTGCTGAAGTTTATAACTAGTGGGTTGATATGGGAATGATAGGGATCATGAAGAATATGAACTTTCTACTAGGATAGGGGGTATGGAAGAATTTTATAAGCATATTAATGTTTCCAAATATTCTTACAAAGACCACCAAGAAAGGATTCGGGTACCATGGAGAAGGATTAAAATAAGAAGTGAGGGATTTATGTGGGCCAATGTTAGATTTCTTTGTGAAAGAAGGCAATCATTGGAAAAATGGATCAAAAAATCACTTAGAGTGAGAAATCATTCGGAAATGATATGGGCAAACTTGCATAAGCCTTCTTTCAACTCGACATTGATGAGCTGGCTATCAGAATTATTAGGATTTATAAAAAGAGGGAAATAGTAAGAAGAAGAAAAACGAAAAGGGAAAGTAGGCCACAATGGGTTCAAAATGAGTAAGAGCTAGGGCAATCTATAGTCCTGTACAGGCCTCATACCACATGGTTGTGGAAGGACAAAAAGAAAAGCTTTATTATGTAAATAGAATAGTATTTGCTAGATCAAGAGTTTTAGGCCACATGAGAAGTCTATGTAAAGAGATATCCTAACTTGTTGAAACAAAACACGCCCTACTTCAAACTATAATAGAAGTACACCAAATTATGTAGGTTCACTAAAGCCACTTATACTTGGATAAAGTTGGAGGATATCGAGAGCATGATTATGAATTCCATTGAGGAAGTGGCTGGTAATGAAACACAAGGTCACATAATAGAGGCTGAGCCAATTATGGTAAATAGTGCAACCTTTTGGAAAAATTTTGTAAATGTTGAATTAACATATGATCTGATGAACTAGGATTCTAAAGGGGTTGTTAAGGCTATCATAGGGATGAAGGATGGAACAGATGATGAGAACAAAATAGGTGCTACACTAGGTGATGACATACATATTTCGGTTGGAGAGGGGAAGAATGAGAAGAAAATGCTAAAAAGGGAAGCCCTTACTGCTCCAATAGAGGAAGTTATCTGTCTAGATGCTACTGATGTTTTTTGTTTCCTTTTTTTTTTTAGGATGATTATGTATTTCTTTCTAAGTTTAAGGTAATGAATGATGAGTTTGCTTACATATGTGATGTCTTTCATGATGGTAGTGTGCACAACATACATCTTTTTATGAGCATATTTAACACTAATTCTACGCATCTTGTTCATTGCTAGTGATGTCACCTTAAAGGAGTAAAGAAAATTTGAACAAATGCTCATGAAATACTAGTGGCTTTTTGCTTAGATGTATAAAGATGTGCTAGGGGTTGATAAGAGAATTATAGGACATAAAATCCAAACCTGCCCACACATTATGCCAGTGAAACAGAAGCTATAAAGGATGAGCCCCAAATGGGCCCAATTAATGATGGAAGAAGTAGTGAAGCCATTGAATGCCAAGTTCTTAGAGATGGTAGACTATTTAGAATGGTTAGCCAACATAGTGCTAGTATCAAATAAGGATGGAAGAGTAAGGATGTGTGTCAACTGTAGGGATTTGAACAAATCATGCATAAAGGGCGATTTTCCTTTACCACACATAAATGTACTAGTTGACAACATTACAACTTGTGTCATGTATTCCTTCATGAACAAATTCTCCAGATATAACTAAATTCTCATGGCCATCATGGACAAGGTAAAGATAGCTTTTGTCACATAATGAGGGATGTATTGCTATAAGGTGTTGCTATTTAGGTTAAAGAATGCAAGAGCAACCTACCAGCAAATGGCAACTACCCTACTACATGACTCGATCCACAAAGAGGTAGAGGTGTATATGGATGATATGATGGTGAAGTCGAAGACTAGGAAAGGCATTACAAAGATTTGGAAAGTTTTAAAAAGAGTTGATGAATACAATATAAGGATGAATCCTAAGAAGTATACATTCAGGGCTACCTCTGATAAGCTATAGGAACATGCAGTCAGGGAAAAGAGAATCAAAGTGGATCTAGATAAGGCAGAGGCTATTCAGGAAATGCCTGCACCGAAGAGAAAGAATGAGGTATGAGTTTTCTTGGGGCATTTATAGTACATTAGCTAGTTCATATCAAGGTGTTCTGTGAACCCATTTTCAAGTTGTTAAGGAAGAATCAGTTGATGGAATAGAATGAGTAGTGTCAAAAGCCTTTGAAAAGATAAAAAAAAAAATATGACAAACCCATCAGTGCTGAAGCCACCAAGACCCAAAAGACATTTAAGTTAGTATCTAATAATGGAGAATAGTTTTATAGGTGTAATATTGGCTCAAAAAGATAAAGCATAGAAAGTAGGGCTGAGCATCAGTCGGTTCGGTTCAAACTGAACCAAAATTATGAATACCGAATAGACCGAATTTACTTTAAATTCAAACCGAACTAAACTCAAATTTAAGATAAACCGAACAAAAACAAAATCGGTTTGGTTCGGTTCGATTTTCGGTTTTGGGGCTCAATGGGCTGTTGGGCTTTTTAACTTATATAAAATAATTTATTTTTAGTTTTTTAAACTCAAATTAAAAGAAAAATTAAAAAAATCCCACAAATTCGGTTTATTTGATCTATTCGGTTTTCTCAATTTTAAACCGAACAGAAATTAAAAATCAAAATTTCCTATTTTCTAAACCAAATCGAACCTAAATTACTTTAAAATCGAACCAAATAAACCGAATTCACTTGGTTCGATTCGGTTTTGGTTCGGTTTTGCTCACCCCTAATGGAGAGAGCACATAGTATATTAGCTCAGTAAGAGGTTGTTATCTTATGAAAAGAAATACAATCAAATGGAGAAGACCTATTTAGTGTAGGTATAGGAAATGAAGTATTTGATACATTATGTAACATCCCTATCCACATTCATTGGCATTATCACATGAACAAATTCATTGCACATATGATATGAAATCCCATATGAACATATGCATTGGATAAATGATCATTTAGTCATGCGATTTGTAGAAGCATGACAATGACACTTGCACCATTATATTTGGGACACTTAGACATATATGTAGTGTTTGTATAGTTGCATGACAAATTGTCTTATGTTATGTGCATGTTATAGCATCACAGATAATGGTGCTATAGAGCTTATTTAAGAGTATAAGGAGCATTTAGGGATTAAGAGATGGATGAAGGTGCTTAAGGAGTGAAGAAGAGGGACTAAAAGAGGAAAATTGACCTTCCAACAATGGAAATGTAGCACCATGATTTTATATTATTATAATAAGTTTATATCTACTAATTATAGCAGAATTGAGGGGCAAGTCGATAGGAATTGCAGAAAGAGAGTGAGAGAGAGAGAGTTAAGAAGAAGAAGAAGAAGAAGAAGAAGAGAGGGAGAAGAGTGAGCTGCCTAAGGTTTTCTAATTTTGGGATAATAGGAAAGTTAATTTATCATCTTTTCAGTTGAAATTAACCTCTCATGACATATTAATCATGATGGTTAATAATAATTATAGAGTAACTGAGGTAGAGCTCTTGGATGGAAGTTGAATCCAAGAGAACTAGAGTTGTTTATGCTATATTCTGCTATTAGATCAGGATTTTGTACCTATGATTTCATAACCCTAGAAGAGGAATTAGGGAAAGTGAAAAATATTAAAGTTGTAGCTTTATTTCTCATATAAATACCTATGAAACGACTTTGCTTGATTTTTTGTGTGTGAGGAGATATGTCTCCTTCAGTAGGACTGGGTCAAATCCAAATCGATATAATCTCAGTCTTTTATTTTCTTATATTTTGATGGCCTTATTTTATGATTTTGATAAAGTGTAAAACACTAAATTTGTAGGGTTATGTCCTCTCTAAGTACTTGTAAATCAATTTTGATTGATTTGCTGTGTGGAAAGAGATATGGCTCATTGATTGGGACTGACTTTGTATCGGGATGAAACCTCACATTTCATTTGAATCTATTTTCCAAGAATTTGATGGCCATAGATTCAAAATTTGATGATGGTCTAAACTTCAAAGTTGTATATTTATGTATGATATACATGCCTGAGAAATATTGTTGCCAAATCAAGCATGGTTGTTGAGATATGGTCCCTTCATCATGACTGGTTGTCATTATGTTACAAACTTGCTTACCTTGAGATTTTGTCATTTGTTTTGGCAACTTTATTGATTGAATTAGACAAAGAATAAAACATGAAAAATGTTCCTTTATATGTTTTGTAACTAGTGGTATATTACTATTGCAATTGGATTTGTACAATTTTAGATATACCTAAAAGTATAAGACCTACTCAGACTAAGATGATACTACAATAGGGAAAAATTTAAAAATACACAACATTTTTTATGTGTCTGATATTGGCTTGAAATTTGAATATGTTGTATCATTATGTGTCTAGTTTATTTGCAAAAAAAAAAAGAATCAAGTAATTTAGATAAGTATATCCGAAGTTATTTTTGTGAGAGTATATCAAGCTTAGGCTGCCTTATAAGGAAAATATGCAAAAATACTAGGTCCACTTGCATGAATCATGTCATAGTTGCAAAACAAAATGAAAATCTTGCTTTATCATCATGAATTGAATTGATGAATTGAAATAGGTCCTCGAGGCATTGAGGATAATAGTGGGAATAACCCAGGACCATCCACGGCTAAATAAGCTTGAAGGATAAGGTAAGTAAATAGCTAATGGTACTATATGTATGATTGGTAAAATACTATGAACTTATACTCAATGGAATGAAATGTTATTTAATGTGATGATATTGTGGAATACATAAATGAAAGATTGTTATATTATTGATTTATTTATTTTCATGAGATGTTGATAATATTTAATAGTTTGTGTGGTGATAATATTTAATAGTCTGTGTGGCGATAATATTTAATAGCCTGTGTGGTGATAATATTTAATAGCCTATGTGGTGATAATATTTAATAGACTGTGTGGCGATAATATTTAATAACATATGTGGTGATAATATTTAATAGACTGTGTGGTGATAATATTTAATAATAGCCTGTGTGGCGATAATATTTGATAGCTTGTGTGGCAATGATATAATAGCATGTGTGGCAAAGAGATGATAGCCTATATGGCAATGATAAAACAGCTTGTGCGGCATAGCCTGTGCGACAATGATATAATAGCCTGTGTGGCAAGGAGATGATAGCCTATATGACATAGTCTGTATGGTAATGATAAAACAGTCTATGTGGCAATGATATAATAGTCTGTGTGGTAAGGAGATGATAGCTTGTGTGAAAATGATAAAACAACCTGTGTGGCAGTGATGTAATAGCTTGTGTGGCAATGATATCATAGCCTGCGTGGTAAGGAGATGATACCTTGTGTGGCATAGCCTATGTGGCAATGATAAAATAGCCTATATGACAATGATGTAATAACGTGTGTGGCATTGATATTATAGTCTGTATGGCAAAGAGATGATAGCTTGTGGTATAGCCTGTGTGGCAATGATAAAACAGCCTATGTGGCAATGATATAATAACCTGTGTGGCAATGATATGATAGCTTGTGTGGCAAGGAGATGATAGCCTGTGTCGCGATAATAAAACAACCTGTGTGGTAATGATGTAATAGCCTGTGTGGCAATGATATCATTGCTTATATGGCAAAGAGATGATAACTTATGTGGTATAGCATATGTGGCAATGATAAAATAGCCTGTGTAGCAATGATGTAATAAACTGTGTGGTAATGATATAATAGTTTGTGTGGTAAGGAGATGATAGCCTGTGTGGTAATGATAAAACAACCTGTGTGGCAATAATATAATAGCCTGTGTGGTAATGATATGATAACCTGTGTGGCAAAAAGATGATAGCTTGTGTGGTAAGGAGATGATATCCTATATGGTAAGGAGATGATAGCCTGTGTGGTAAGGATAAAACAACCTATGTGGTATAGCATGTGTGACAATGATATAATAGCCTGTGTGGCAATAATAAAACAACCTGTGTGGCAATGATATGATAGCCTGTGTGGCAAGGAGATAATAGCTTGTGTGGCATAGCCTGTATGGCATGGAGATGTTAGCCTGTGTGTCAATGATATAATAGCTTGTGTGGGAATGATATAATAGCTTGTGTCGCAGGGAGATGATAGCCTGTGTGGCAATGATAAAACAGCGTATGTGACAATGATATAATAACCTATATGGCAATGATAAAATAGCCTGTGTGGCAATGATATAATAGCGTGTATGGCAAGGAGATGATAGCCTGTATGGCAATGATAAAATAGCCTATGTGGCAATGATGTAGTAGCCTGTGTGATAATGATATAATAGCCTGTGTGGCAAGGATGATAACCTGTATGGAAATGATAAAATAGCCTGTTTGGTAATGATAAAACAACCTATGTGGCTTAGCCTACGTGGCAATGATATAATAGCCTATGTGGTAGTGATATGATAGCTTGTGTGGCAATAATAAAATAGCATGTGTGGTAATGATATAATAACCTGTGTGGGAATGATAAAACAGCCTGTATGACAATGATATGATAGCTTATGTGGCGAGGAGACGATAACTTGTGTGGCAAGGAGATGACAGCCTGTGTGGCAATGATAAAATAGCATGTGTGGCAAGGAGATGGTAGCCTATGTCGTAATGATAAAATAGCCTGTGTGGCAATAATATAGTAGCCTATGTGAAAATGATAAAATAGCATGTGTGGAAACAATGTACTAGCTTGTGTGGCAATGATATAATAGCCTCTGTGGCAAGAGATGATAGCTTATGTGGCACAACCTGTGTGGTAATGATAAAACAGCCTGTGGGGCAATGATGTAATAGCCTGTGTGGCAATGATATGATAGCATGTGTGGCAAGGAGATGGTAGCCTTTGTGGCAAGGAGATGGTAGCCTATGTGGCAATGATATAATAGCATGTGTGGCAATGATAAAACAGCATGTGGGGCAATGATATAATAGCCTGTGTGGCAAGAAAAATGATAGCCTATATGGCATAGCTTGTGTGGTAATGACAAAACAGCCTGTGTGCCAATGATATAATAGCCTGTGTTGCAATGATACGATAGCCTGCATGGCAAAGAGATGATAGCCTGTATGGCAATGATATGATAGCCTTTGTGGCAAGAAGATGATAGCCTGTGTGGTAAGGAGATGATAGCCTGTGTGGCAAGGAGATGATAGTATGTATGGTAATGATAAAACAACCTATGTGGCAATGATATAATAACCTGTGTGGCAAGGAGATGATAGCCCATGTGGCATAGCCTGTGTGGCAATGATGTAATAGCATGTGTGGCAATGATATAATAGCATGTATGGCAAGGAGATGATAGCCTATATGGCATAGCCTGTGTGGCAATGATAAAACAACCTGTGTGGCAATGATATAATAGTCTATGTGGCAATGATGTGA
>CATIWR010008816.1:0-16686 GCA_949677035.1 Omphalea diandra
TATATATATATATATATATATATATATATTTGTCTAAACTACTGAAAAATCGATAACTTATAATTTAGTAATATATTTATGACATAATTATGGAGGTTAATATTTATTTCATCAATATCACTTTTTTTTAAAAAATAAAAATGTGAGATTTATTTTATAATTTTAGATAAAAAATTTGATCTTAATATGTATTGTACTCAAGTGTTAGATACATATGTTAGAATTTTTTATATGGGATGATATTAATTATTTATTTGTTTTAATTTTTTATAAAATAGACTGAATAATATAATTTATTGATTAGTGCGTAACCTCAATTAAATTGTGATCAAATGGGTTATAGACTTATAATACTTTTAGTGGGCCGATATGAAAGGTGGTCATGTGTAGACCTAATTTAACATAGACCTGTAATGGATGAGTCTGTTAAATTTATTATAAATAGGTTAATTCTTGTCTCATGCTTTTTAACCCTAACTCTAATTGCTACATCCATTGGTAGTCTTCTTGAGAGAAGGTCAAAGAAAATAAGATATAGCTTTTAATTTCCATTCTTCTAATCTACTTTTTTCGCGTTCAATTTCAGTGGTTGATATTATAACTCAAAACAATATTGGATATAATGCGCAAACATGTATGAAATTTATTTCCGCTTAACTATTAATTGATGTTCTAAATTCATGTATTAGATCCTGAATAAATTCTTACATATGGTATCTGAGCCTTAGATTATATATGATTTATAACCTTAAATATTTTGTATTGATAATTAAATTATGAATCTATTTACTTATTTTATCCAAAGAAAAGATTAATTTAAAAAAAAAAACTCCTCTCCGTCTCAAAAAAAAAAAAAAAAGCATTGCTACCATCGTATTACAGATTCTTGTTGCCAACAAAACTGGTGTTATGAAGTTCATGTCTTGTGTGAGAATGATTTTGTTGGTTTGAGTTTTGGGGTGGGAGAGGTAGACGGTGGTGATGGATTTGATGGTGGGCTTGTGGGCCATCAGATGGAGATGGCATGTGGGGGTTAGTAGCATCAGGATGTTTCTTCTTATAACCCTTTTTGTTGTGCTTCTTACATTTAGCAAAGTTAGAAAATATTTATAGTGATGCATTATACCGATGGTTTATTTTTTAATGTTCATCATGGCTTTTTTTAGTTATTTTATTTTATTTCAATGATTATTAATATATATAAATATTTGGGTGATTTATATATAGTTAATTGTCAATTTATAATTTAGTGATATTAAATTTGTAATAAAATAAATAAATAACTAATAAATATTTGATTTGTATATATACGGGATAATAATCATATATTTAAAATTAAAATATATTGTGTTTGATGTCTTGTATAGATTGATGTATATATTTGCATTTGATGTATATTTTAATTGAGTTTTGATTAATCTCTAATTAAAAATAATTTTATGGGTTGATATGGGTGCTACCACCAAAGTGAAACATTCATTGAAATAAGGAGAGTTATTTTTAATTTTTGCAAAGAGATAATTCTGAATTAATGTATATAATAACCTGCTAAAAGGGGATTATTAGATATATTAATTTTGGGAATGGGTGTTGGAATGAAGTTATTTGTGTTAAAAATTGCATTAGTTTAGAGAGTTTGTCTTTCCAAAGAGGATAAATTTCTCGAAAACTGATGTAGTTTCGATTGTGTGCTTCATAACTAAAAATTCTATTGCATGTACATGTTCTACCAAAAGGAGAATATGTAGTGATGCTAAAATTTTCTAGATTGTGTAAATTATAACTTTAATTTTGTACATAGCTTAATTCTAATACATGCTTTTATTTTGTTGCAAACAGTCTCCTTTAGTCTTAAAAATAGTACTGTGATTATTGAATTCTTGACTAGCACAAACTTTAAGAGGTGGTCTCAAACAAGCGTCTCATCAATGGTATCTCAAATTTGATAAGGTAATTACTTCACTTGATTTCACAGAGAACAAGATAGATCAATGCATTTACCATAAGATCAGTGAGAGTAAATTTATATTTCTTGTTCTCTATATTGATGATATTTTATTGGCTAGTAATGACATGTGAACGATTTGTGAAACTAAATAGTTACTTTCTAGGACTTTTGATATGAAAGATCTTGGAGAATCATCTTTTTTCTTAGGTATTGAGATTCGTCTTGATCAGTCTTGTCATTTATTAGGTCTTTCTCAAAGGGTCTATATTGATTGTGTATTCATTAGATTCAATATACAATCGTGCAAAGGTAATGATACTCCTGTTGTGAAAGAAGATAAATTTAGTAGGGAGCAATGCCTTAAAAATGATATAGAGAAACATACCATGAATAACATTCCTTATGCCAGTGTTATTGACAGTTTAATGTATGCCTAAGTGTGTACAAGATCAAATATTACATACATTATTAGTGTTCTTGATCGATATCTTTCTAATCCTAGATGAGATCATTGGGTAGCTGCTAAGAAGGTAATGAAATACTTGCAAAAGACAAAAAATTATATGTTGGTTTATAGGCGGGTGGATAATCTTAAAGTAGTGGGGTATTCAGACTCTGATTTTGTAGACTGTCAAAATGATATGAAGTTCACTTCATGTTATATTTTTATACTTGTTAGTGGTGTTATTTTGTGAAAAAGTGTTAAACAAACACCTACAACTTTTTTACTATGCAAGTTGAGTTTTTCACTTGTTATGGTGCTAGTACACAAGTTATATGATTGAAAAATTTTATTTTTGGGTTGCTTGTGATCGACTCTATTGTTAGACCACTTCAAATATACTGTGATAATAATACTGCTGTGTTATTTTCTAAGAACAATAAAAGTTTAAGTGGTTCTAAGCATATGAAGATTATATATCTTACTGTCAGAGATTTAGTGAAAAAAAGAGACATTGAGATTGAGTACATTAGTACTGATTTGATATTTGTTGATCCTCTAACCAAAGGACTTAGATCCATAATTTTCAAGAAACATATTAGTGATATGAGTGTTGTAGAGTCTTTTGATATGTTTAGTTAGTTAGAGTTTTTTGTGCTTGTAATTGAATGTCTAAGTTAAACAATTTCGATACATTGCTTATTCATATATATTTGCTTATATGAGTTAAGTAATTTGTGGTTATTTGTTATGCATATGTGCACATTCAATATATGTATACAACATGTTATGAGTTGTGCGTGATGTATTTAAAATTAGTGTAATTATCTTAAGCTATATTAATTAGTTTCCAATTTTGTTTTTGGAAACAAAAACTAATGCATCTATTATGTGTATTTCCAAAATGGAAACAAAAACCTTATTGTGAAGCCTTGTGAGTTTCTCTTGCTCGTTTGAGCATATGTGAAAGAGAAATATTTGAAGGACTAATAAAAAAAATAGTGTATTGATCACATGTGAGTGTTATTTTCTTACTATATTGCCACATCAGAATTTAGGTCGGTTAAATTGTCAATATTATGACTATAAATTGGTACTATGTTAATAAGAAGACAATTACTGTCATGATTCGATATTGATAATTTAATGTGGACAATATTATGTTTAAAGTGTCATTTTATCAATAAATTATATATTTTCTAAAATTTTATGGCCACATTTGGGTTTAACTATTCAATTTGAGAGTCATTTTCAAAAATATTTCTTTCATAAAATATAAAAACGTCATAATTAATATTGTCTAAATAGAAGAATGTTAGAATTTTTTATGCGGGCCAATATTAATTATTGGTTTGTTTTAATTTTTTATAAAATAGACTGAATAATATAGTTTATTGATTAGTGAATAAACCCAATTAAATTGTGATCAAATAGGTTATGAGTTTATGATACTTTTAGTGGACCAATATAGAAGATGGTCAAGTATAGGCCTAATTTAACATAGACCTGTGATGAGTGAGCTTGTTAAATTTATTGTAAATAGGTTAAATCTCTTCTTCTATCTTCTAACTCTAATCCTAACCCTAACCCTAATTGCTACACCCATTGGTAGTCCTCTCGAGAGAAGGTCAAAAAGAGGAAGATTTAGCTCTGGATTTCTATTCTTCTAATATACTTTCTTGGTGTTTAACTTCAGTAGTTAATATTATGGCTCAAAACAATATTGGATCTAATGAGCAAACAGAGATAAAAATCGTTTTCGTTTAATTATTGATTGATATTCTAAATTCATGTACTAGATTCTGAATAAATTCTTACAACATATGCTAATTATCCTAATCATTCGTGGGATAAATATATTTTATGAAGATTCTTTATAAAATTATATGCAAAAATACTTATTATGAAATTTTATTTTATTATTCATAGCATATAAAGATATATAAACTAGGGCAATATAAGAAATATTTGAAATTATATTAAAGGATTAGTGACTATAAATTGATATGGTTTGTCATATTTATTTAATTTATCATTCATGATTCAACATTATATGATTTAATTTTTCATATTTATTTTCATATATTACTAAATTCTTCAATTAATTTTTCTGTTAGGAATCATAAAATTTGTTATTATAATTCTTTATTATTTGTCATATTTAACTAATTCATTTTTACTTTTCAATATTGTATGAATAGTCTATCTTGTTTGCTCCATTATATTATTATATAATTTCAGTTTATTTTTATTAAAATTATATAAAAAATTTATAATATTCTCAGTGTTATATTAAATTTATAAATTTTATTATCCATATTATTCCACCAATTTTATTAATTAATTTTTTTAATTTTGAAATAATACAAAATTAAATAAATTAAAATAAAATATAATCACAATTAAATATAATAAAATTACAATAAAAATAAATTAATAAAATAATGATAAAAAATAAAATAAAATATTTTTATAATAACAAAGAAAAAAAAAAGGCTCACGTTCATTCGCATATACACTTAAAAAATTCTTTATGCTCTTTTTCTCCTATTAACACCTTAAAAGTGTCGTCACTTTTCTTATTTTCAGTTTTTAATTTTAATTATAATTTTAGTGTATATGTAATTATAATTGTTGTTAATTTATTCAAGTTTTTTATTATTTTAAAACTAAAAAAAAAAAACAAAAACGACAACAAGGGTGGAGGAAGGATAATAGAGATGATACAATTTGAAAATTAAATATAACAGAAGGTATTATAATTTTTCTAAATAATTTTAATAAAAATATTAAATTAAAAATAATTTTAGAACCTAATAATATAATAGATTAAATAAGATGAGCTGTTTCATATATTATTAAAAAATGGATAATTCAATTAAATATGACAACTAAAAAAAGATTATAATGAAAAAACGCTATAAATTTTAATAAAAAATTAAAAACAACTAGTAATATAATGAAATATAAATAAAAAAATAAAATTATATGATGTTAAAATATTATAGGAGGAATAAATTAATTAAATATGCTCTAAGAAAAATAGGTTGAATATGATCAACTGCAAGGGAGTTTGTAGTTATTAACCTATTATTAATTAATGACTTTTTTATATTAAACAATAAAATTTTTTATATTAAATATTAAATAATATAAATATAAATTATTTGTAGTTTAAATTTTATTATAATTTTATAAATCAAAATAAAATTAATATTTTTATAATATGTTTTAAACAGTAGAATATATATTTTTTAAAAAAAAATTTCAAAAACAAGTTATTTACCTCAAATAAGTTACTATTTTTTTGAAAAAATATTTTAAGACAAAACCTTGGCCATCTTTCTCTACTGTATAAATTAATATAACCTGTATTCCATTGGTTAGCTTGCTTGATAACACAGCCTTGGCCAAAATGGCAGCGCAGATTTTTGAATACATTTCTTCACTATCACTACCACTCAACATTCCATTTGAAAGACCAGCACAATCTCCTCCTCCTCAACCCTTTACCCATCTCTTTCTACTTTATAATAATAAACCAGTCAATTTGCTTCCATCATCGACTCTTGTATCCAAAGTTAGGGAAACAGGTTCACGCACAGGCCATCAAGTCTGGGTTGCATGACCACGATTTTGTAAATACCAAGTTGCTCCAAATCTACTCAAGGTTTGGTTGTTTAGAGGACGCCGATTTCTTGTTTCGAAACTTGTATTCTTGGGTGGCCCTTCTTAATGTGTATTTGGATCATGGACTCTTTGAGCAAGGGTTTTCGCTCTTTCAAGAATTACTATTTGAAGATATCGGTTTGGAATTTTTTGTGTTTCCGGTCGTGTTTAAAATTTGTAGTGGCTTTGGCGTGTTAGAATTACGAAGGCAATTACATGGATTGGCGATGAAGTATTTCTTCTTTTCAAATATTTATGTGAGTAATGCTTTAATAGATATGTATGGTAAATGTGGAAACGTTGAGGATGCCAATAAAGTTTTAGCAACGATGCCCTGGACGGATAGTGTGTCACGGAATTCTATCATCACGGCTTGTGCTACTAATGGGATGGTTTATGAGGCATTGGGTTTTTTGGGGAAAATGAAGTGTTCGGAAAATTCAATGCCGAATCTTGTTTCTTGGAGTGCAGTCATAGGAGGATTTGCTCAGAATTGTTGTGATGAGGAAGCTATAGAGCTACTGTATAGAATGCAAGCAGAAGGGATTGAACCAAATGCACGATCTTTGGCCAGTGTTCTTCCAGCTTGCGCTAGACTACAAAAGCTTAGCCTTGGTGAAGAATTCCATGGACATGGGTTTATGTCGAACCCTTTTGCTGTGAATGGATTAGTCGATGTGTATAGGAGGTGCGGTGATATGGATAATCCATTCAAGATCTTTTCAAAGTTCTCTTTGAAAAATGGAGTTACTTATAATACAATGATCGTTGGTTATTGTGAGACCGTTGATGTCTCTAAGGCTAAGGAGCTCTTTGATCATATAGAGCTCGCAGGGGTGAAAAGAGATTTAATTTCATGGAACTCAATGATTTCATGATATTTGGATAGCATTCTGTTTGATGAAGCTTTGAATATGTTTCAGGACTTACTAATTGAAGGGTTTGAACCAGAGTCTTTTACTTTGGGAAGTGTGTTGACTGTTTGTGCTGATATGGCGTCTTTGAGACAAGGAAAGGACATACATTCTCATGCCATCATTAAGGGCTTGCAATCTAATACCTTTGTTGGTGGAGCTCTAGTAGAAAGTACTCTAAATGCCAGGATCTATGTGCTGCTCAAATGGTTTTTGATCAAGTGATTGAAAGGGATATTCCAACATAGAATGTTTTGACATCTGGTTATGCCCATTGAAACCAGATAGGAAGAATTCAAAATCTACTCCAGAAAATGAGAAAGGATAGTTATGAGCCAAATATATATACTTGGAACTGAATTCTTGCTGCTTATGTGGATAACGGTCACATAGACTTAGCTATGCAGTTGTTCTCTGAAATGCAGGCTTCGTATATAGGGTCTGATATTTACGCAGTTGGAATTAATCTACCTGCTTGTTCGAGGTTGGCTACTCTTGAGCGTGGTAAACAAGTTCATGCATGCTAGATTAGATTTTGCGATGACTCTGATGTCCAAATGGGAGCAGCCCTTGTGGATATATATATGCGAAATGTGGAAGTATAAGGTATGCGCAGTTGGTTCATAACAGGATATTAAACCCTAATTTAGTGTCCCACAATGCCATGCATGGACATGGAGAAGAGGCAATAGCTCTGTTTAGAAGATTGCTGGTCTCTGGTTTTCGACCAGACCATACGACTTTCCTATCTGTTCTTTCTTCATGTGTTCATGCCGGATCAGTTGAGATAGGCCGTGAGATTTTCAATTTGATGGGATGTTATAGTGTGGAACCTACATTAAAACACTATACTTCAATGGTTGATCTCCTTAGCTGTGCAGGACAGCTTCATGAAGTTTATGAGCTTATTAAGAAAATGCCCATGGAACCTGACTCAGTTCTCTGGGGTGCTTTACTTGGAGGCTGTGTTATTCATGGTGAAGTTAAGCTAGGGCAAATTGCAGCAGAAAAGCTCATAGATTTAGAACCAAACAATACTGGAAATTATGTTTTATTGGCTAATTTATATGCTCGTGCAAGGAGATGGGCTGACCTAACAAGGATAAGACAGATGATGACTGATAGAGGATTGAACAGGAGCCCTGGATGCAGTTGGATTGAGGACTAGGGTGAAATTCATGCCTTTGTGTCACGTGATACATCTCATAAGAGAGCAGAAGAGATTTACTCTACTTCAAATAACTTAACATTTCACATGAAAACAAGGATGGTAGCTTACTAATATGAGAATGCTTGCTTTGTGTTATTTTGTACATAAGAGAACTAACCTCATCTCCTATGAGTGCACGAATGGCGTGCTTGGTTCAATGGATTGCATAAGACTGCCTTTTTTGTCTCATGTTTGTGCACCAAACCGATTCATCTCTTTGACTAGCAAGTGCTACAAACAGCTGGGAAGAAAACCAGTGGGAGAGCAGTTGTTGAAGCACTTTACCGCGGCTGCCATGACTTACGTAATATAGATAGATTCGGCCCACTTTATCCCAGTCCTATACCATACCAAATTTTGCTATTTGGGATTGGAACTATGTGCATTCGCCAAAAAGAAATCAAGACACTGCTGAGTTCCTCAAAATAAATAAATAATCAAGAAACTGATGAGTTGGTTAATTGAGATTAACTTGGATAATTGTTGTTTCATTACCTGAAATCGTCGAATGGCATTAATCTATTTAAGCTACGATATATATGGTAAGGATTCAATATATAATGGAGAGCACATACAGTTTGCATATTTACGTCTCTTACACAGACTAGCTAGCAAAATATAAAGAGCAAAGTATATGTCTAGATTGAGTAGCTTGGAAGTGCCAGTGTGTTATGTCATGTAAGGTCAGTTGCACCTTTGACGCGTCCTTTAATAGGCCTAGAAAACATGTTTTCGTAAAATAATGTGGGCTAACCATCTCAAGTTTTTCTAGCAATATAAAAAAAAAATATATAAATCTAACATTCACATTTTCTCTTCACATACTGCTTATGTAAAGAAAATACAGGACTAATGACTATTTTTATCCATAAATTAATATGTTTAAATCAACTTTGTTTCTCATATTTTGTTTGTACCTCTTTTATCTATGAATTTATCTTTTTGAAATAATTTTGTCCTTAATATTAATATAACTTAGTCATATTATAGTTTTAGTGATAAAAAATTCCTCCTTTTTATTTAATTTTCATATTATTTTGATTTAAATAATTTATATCTATGTCAGCTAAATTATTTGTCATGTCATAGAGGTTTGTAGGATTAGTTGATATCATCTCTAATAATGGCACATATATCAGGTTATATTAATATTAGAAGTAAAAAAGTTTCAAACAAATGTGAGGAGTTTCAAACAGATAAATTGAGGAGTGAAAGAGTCTCAAACAAAATGTGAGAGATAAAATTGCTTCAAACAGATAAATCCAGAAGTAAAAATGATTATTAATCCTGAAAATACATGTCACATTATTATTTTATGAGTTTCAGTATTGGCCCTTTTAATTGGTCTTTAGTAACACTAATATTTAAAATTAGGGATGTAATTTACAAAACTGACAATGAAAAACAAGCTAAAGAACCTTTTTTTTATTTTTTTTGGTCAAGATTGGTATACATGAACACTAATATTTTAAAATTGGGGATACTTTTTTTTTTTTTTAAGTCATTATAGGCAATAAAAGTTTTCAACAGCCAGTCCTGTACCAGAATGAAAAATTTTCTTTTAAACTTTACTGCTATGGTTTGAGAGCCCTTTTTGAGATTGAAGCCACCAGGCATCCCATTTATATTTTTTAACAAAAAATCCTCCAACAACATCCAACAAGTAAATGCCATCATCTCTTGCAGACCAAACAGAGTTTGCATAGTTGCACATCTTAAAGAACTCAGGCCCAACCTAGAATATTCTAAATGTGCCTCCATATTGATGGTTATTCCAATTAAATTTGCACCAAAAACGTGTAGTCTTCCAATAGTTTAGACAAAATTTAAACTGAAATTCAGAAGATGCAGATAGTTCCTGGTTACTTAAATCATCATCTCTAGACCAACAATGCTGGTTAAGAGTCTTGTTGTTAGTCAAGTTATTGACGATTTGGACATGATATCCTACTGTCAATGTGCAATCAACAACACAAAATTGATTCAAAGAAAATGCCAATGCAAAAAAGAAGATCACAGAACTACTAAGAGCTCCCATCATTTTGGTTGCACCCTTTTTCTCATGCAAATACTAGTGATTCATGCTTTTGGTCTTAACATGATACATATGTATATGATAGTAGTCATTTAGAATGCATGACTTTGTCCAACATGAAAACGCTCCTTTTATTTCCAGACTTCAAGCCGTGGAATGAGAAAACATAAAACGCCCTACACAAACGAGGCAAAGTGTTTTATCATTGAATCTCAGAGGCATTCTTATCATTTGGTAGATCCAAGTCCATGGCCTATTTCGGGTTCACTTGGCAACCACAGTAGGAGGTGTGATGTACAAGCACTCATAGCAAGGGGTGCAACACTTATCAGTTTGGGGCTCATATTTATCTTTTATCCGTTTTGGAGTATATGTATTTAACTAATTGTATAATTATATATGGATAAAAAAGGATAAAATTTTCTTTATATCTGAGAAAAAAAATACAAAAGTAGTTGCATAATGAAGTATTTTGAGTGATTATTTTATATAAAAGTTTGTTAGGTATATATGGTAATTATATGGTCAAGAAATTAGCAATAATGAAGAAATCAAATAAGAAAAAAATTAACATGGAGATTTACGTGGTTATGGATAGAGGAAGAACTCTAATTTCTGTGAGATTATTACAAAAGGAATACAAATGACTAGCACAAAGTATTTATATCTATAATCTAAACAATGAACCGAATCGCTTCAAAATAGATAATATAAAACACGTTAGATTCACAGGGGCAGTTCCCATATCAGTGTTGGACCTCCAAGCTTGTGCCTATCGGGCTCGCCCTCCATCTCTATCAAGAAAAATTCTTTTCAAATCAAATTTTAAAAATTTCAAATTGAGTCACAATTGTGTCATTATTTTTTTTTAAAAAAAATTCAAGTCATTTAACATATATTCTAAGCAAATTTTTTTTTTTTTATGAATGTGAGATTTATTCTCTATGATTTTAGGTATATTTTGAATATTTAAATTGAAGATTAGAAGTGTAATTTTATCTACACTAATCTATGTATTTATTTAATAAAATAATATTTATATTAGATGAGAGTATAAGAAATTTTCACTTAAAAAGAGAATTAATTCTTTAGCCGTTTATGAGTGGTTATATATATATATATATATATATATATATATATATATATAAGATGAATGTATAAAGTGAGATAGACACTACACTAAATATATGTAAGTTTTTTCCTTTGCTTGTAAGCTATTGAAAGCGCAAACTAGGACGTCTTCTTCACTGACGGATACAATTTAGTCTCCGTGGCAAACCCCTTTTGCTTCATTATTTAATATTAATGTGGACGCGGCGTATTTTTCTAAGAGTTGTTATATCATGCATCCATGTTCATTTAGAATCAATTACAAGTGAGAAAAAAATATGTGTCCCCTCACTTTAACATATTAGATTTGTTTTTTTTATAAAAGATGTTATCATTTTGAAATAAATTATAAATTTATTTTTTATAAAGTATAAGTTCATTTTTTGTAAATTATAAGTTCATTTTTCGTAAATTGTATGTTCATTTTTCATTAAATGTACATTTATTAATAATAAACTATATATTCATTTTTTCTCCAAAATTCTATATGATGATTTTGTGGATTTAATGTAAACTATAAGTTCATTTGGTATAAACTACAGATTCATTTTCAATAGACTGTTAGTTTTTTTTTTGTAAAGTATAAGTTTATTTTTAATAAATTGTAGTTTCATTTTTTATAACCGCAATTTCTTTTTTTATAAAGTACAAGTTCATTACTCCTAAATTGAACAAAAAAAATCAAACACATAAAGCAGAATCAAAAACACAAAAAATACAAAAAAAAAAAAAACAACTAAATATTAAAACAATAAAAACAAAAAAAAATTCATAAATTATTATAAGTAAACTGTAAGTTTTTTTTTATAAAATGCAAGTTATTATTCTTAAACTGAATAAAAAGAATCAAATATATAAAAACAGAATAAAAAACACAAAAAAACTAACAACTAAATATTAAAATAATAAAAATAAACAAAAAATTCATAATTCATTATTAGTAAACTATAGATTCATTTTTTTTTATAAAATATAGGTTTATTTTTTGTAAATTGTTGGTTCATTTTTTTGTAAATTGTAAATTTATTTTTTTTATAAAATGCAGATTCATTATTCTTAGACTGAGCAAAAAAAAAATCAAATGCACAAAAACAGAATATAAAGCACCAATATAGAATATAAAACACAAAAAATACAGAAAAACTAACAACTAAAGATTAAAATAATAAAAACAAACATATAATTTATAATTCATTATTAATAAATTATAAGTTTATTTTTTATAAATCATAAGTTCATTTTTTTTTATAAATTATAGATTTATTTTTTTTTATAAACTATATGTTCATTTTTTTTTTAAGTGCAAATTCATTATTCTTAAACTGAACAAAAAAATCAAACACACAAAAACAAAATAAAAAATACAAAAAAAAAACTAACAACTAAAGATTAAAACAATAAAAATAAATAGAGAATTCATAATTTTATTATCAATAAACTGTGTGTTCATTTTTTTTATAAAATGTAGGTTTATTTTTTATAAATTATATGTTCATTTTTTATAAAGTGCAGATTTATTATTCATAAACTGAATAAAAAGAATCAAACAAGCAAAAACAAAATTAAAAACACAAAAAACACAGAAAAACTAACAACTAAAAATTAAAACAATAAAAACAAACAGAAAATTTATAACAATCAACAATCTCATTCTCATTCTCATTTTCAAAAACTTCATCCATTGATTGCAATGGAAACAGATAATTGAAAATTAGATAATCAAAAACTAGATAATCTAAGAACAAATAATCAAAAAATAAATAACAAAAAATAAAAAATAAAAAAAATAAAAAAAGAAGGAGAACAAAATCATAGAAACAAATAATCTAAAATTAGAAGGAAAACGAACACATAAAACAGAGAATCAAAAAAGAGAGAAGTGTCAACTACAAACTTTCGTTAATATCGCTAATAGAAATCAATAAATTTCAAAAACTCACCTGTGTAAATTTCTCCAATAATATATCATATTAATAAATAACACAAACTATTATAAATAAAAGTCCGTAATATAATTTACCTTTTAAGGATTCATCGATTGGATTGGGCTTCGTAGTAAGGGATTCTACTGGTACTGTTTTGATGGCTGGCTCCAAACGGTTTTTGTGCAACTGTTCAGTCCCATTCTTGCTCTCAAATTTGCTACAGAAGCTATTGGAAGCTCCGACTTTCAACATGTCATCTTCGAGAGTGATGATCAGGTGACCATAGACCGTTTGAGAACATTTTTGCTTTGAGCTCTTCTTCTGGTTTACATGTTTTTGCTTGTGTCCCTAGGAGTGCCAATATGGTGGCTCATTCATCAGCTAACTTATGTCCTGGTCGGGATTTTGTTTTCTTTTGGTCAGCAGAGGTTCCATATGAGACTTCTGTACTGCTTTTCAAATATTTAGGTTTCGTTCTACAAAAAAATAACTTAGTTTAAAAAAAATATTTTATGAATAACATATTTTTCAATGTTTAATTAACACTATAAAAAATATTAATTTTTGTTTTGATTTATAAAATTATAGTAAATTTTAGATAATAAATGTTTCATATTTAGAGGGTTTATTATTTACAATAAGAGAAAATATATTAAAGTGAGAGTGAAGTCTCAAATTCGATTCTCTTTATCCACCATTATAATGAGAGTAAATTTCATATTGTGTAACCTATAACGTTATTCAATCTATCAAATCTCCTATGGATATAAAAAGAAAAAAAAAATTTACTCCAACTTTCCCCTATTTTTGCAGGGATTATGCTGTTTCTTAATTGATTACCGATCTGAGCCAATAGCCCAGAAACACTTAATATCATGCAGGCCTTTCGCAATCAAGGTAGAAAAGGAAAAAGAAATGTGAAAGCACAGGCCTACCGGTATGTTCAATTTCAATCACCGAACAAAAGACAGAACAAGAGCACAATGCCAAGGGGAGAAAAGTCAACACACTACGAGATTTTTAAACAAGTTGCTCTAACCTTGATGATTCTGATGGATGAGATCCGTATCTCACATACAAAGAATGGATTCAGAGAAAGCATCCTCCCACACAGTACAAGCACCTTCCTTTTTTTTTTTTAGGGGCGGCCCGGAGGGGAGGGGGCATACAATTACGACCACCATCAAGAATAAATATTTTGGAAATACAGTCCCACATAGTATTCCGAAATTAAGGAAATTAAATGCCCCATCGCACAAAACAAAGCAACAGTAAGACTTCATTTCTGTGAAAGAATATAATGATAGGAAAATTCCACAAACAAAAGTAAATGAAAAAAAAAAAATTGCCTCTTTGTCAAAGGCTGCTGGGCATCTTTTGATGCTTGCTTGGCGCTGGCAGCAGCAAATGAAGCTACAGTATGGATATGTCATATGAACAGCCACCCACATGAAACGGGGCATAACTGTTAAATTAGAAAAGGATAGTGAGTAAATATTTTGCACAACAGGTTAACATTTAATTATCAATACAATAACGTAAACAGAAAAGAACTTCATACTGCTATTTATAGGACTTGGACTTGTTTCTTTGTTTCCAATTTCTACTAGTTCTTTGAAAAGGTAAAAAATTTATTTCTCTGCAAAATGTAACTATCATGCATTGACCTTTCGCAGAGATCAATCTTTCTCTTTTATAAGGCAGAAACTTACTGAATGTCAAAATTCAATAAAACAAATTCATTAAATGAAACCAAACCTGTATTGAACTCTTGGCATCAAAATTGTAATGTCCACACCTCCATCATTTAATGGGGAGAACGACATCAAGGTTCTTCTGAAACAACCAGCCTCTGGGATAGACAGGACTATGAGCATCTAAATGAAGATGCCAATTCAGTATCCTTGAACAGTCAGGAGGAACGCCTTCCATTTGACTTTCATCTTCCACCACTTGTTCCATAAATGTGGTCTCCTGTGAAAAACCACAAGGTTAGCGTGTATGACAAACAATTGTAGGAATGGTCCATGATTATATGATGCATACTTGGAAACCCTCCTTCACTGTGTCCAACTGTCTAATTGGTTTCAAAGTGCGGCGTCGCCATCTCTTTGGATCCCACAAGATAGTGCTATTGAAAGCAAATCCTGACATATCAACATGAAACCTTCGGATTCTTTTACTTTTCTCATTGGTATGCCATCCTATTACCTGGGTTCCATTGCATACAGGACCTTCCAAAATTGCTTTGTTTTTACTCTGTGCAAGCATTGCAACAGGCCAAGTGCCAAATCGGCTAAAAAACAAATACAGTATACATCAGGAATTTACTAACAGGAGCATAAAGGGGTAAGAACAGAAAACAAAATGACTAAGCTCAAATATTTATGGAATCAAAACCCATGCCTGAAGATACAAAATCCACTTCATAACATCAATGAGAAATACAAAATCTATAATGAGATTTAAATCACCTCTATGAATCTCACAAGACATATATGTTTTCATTGGTTAACGAGAATAATAGTCATCTTCAGTTTTCCTTAACAAAATTGATTCAGAGAACAAGAGCCTATCTAGAAAGTATTATGAACATAGAAAGAATTATTAAGTTTTCTTGTTCCTTCTTTCCAACAAAGGTAAAAGAATACAAGTTCTCACAGAACCCAATAAGTGGGATACATATGCCTTTAAGCAAACTTATACCTGAAGTAAAAAAAATATAAACGAGAAAGGAAATCAGAGATGAGGTTATTTTAGTGTCCTAACATAAAATAACTGGCAGTAAAAGACATCTACTTAGGCTGTGAAGCATTTATGCTGTAAGTGATGCTGCCCAAACCGAAATCAGAATTAAAGCTACAAAAGAATTTCACATTCAAGCAAGGGAAGTGAAAACATGCACATTTCAGCAAAAAGAAATAGCTGATACCCAACAAATGCATATAAGTATCTGACATTGTTTTAATTCAAGACCACAACATTGACCCACTTAATGTCTTAATATTATTTTTATAGTGCATTCTGTACTCTAAACTCAAATCTTGAATTAATCAAACATAAGAAAAACAACCAATAACTAAAGTTATTAGTAAAGCAAAGCAATGCAAACAAATAATCAAGAATTCGCAGACCGCCACAAAATCAATTAAACACGACAGGACCAAAAGCAACTAAATCAAACAAGCCAATATAAAGAAATCGCGGACAAAAAAATCAAACATTTTCCTCCATGCAGGGATAAAAAAAAAAAAAAAAAACCAACAAACACCTGATTTCTCTTAGGCTTTCGAACAACTCAAGCGAATACACATTGTCATCATCAGCAAAGTAAACAATCCCATCAAGCCTATGCCTCTCTATATGCTCCAAACCCGTATTCCTCTGGTGGACCCCTCTATCTTTCACATTCGTGGAATTCTTATCGCACACC
>CATIWR010008826.1:0-28724 GCA_949677035.1 Omphalea diandra
ATATATATATATATATATATATATATATATATATATATATATATATATATATATATATATATATATATATAATTATGCTTATTAAGCATGAATTCATCTCATATAAGAATAATATGCATGATCATAGATATAGAGTTTCAAACAATATTTTTCCCTCTATTAGGCAAACTATTTGCATAAGCCAACACAAGTAACCAAAGTATTTTTGTAGATCAAGTATGACATACATAAATCTTAGAAGGCTCCGCACAAAGGTTTTTTTGAGATATCATAAAGCACAGGTAAACAAGCAAAATAATAAGGGCCAAGATATGAACATAAAAAGTATCTACATTGTAACTTTGCCCTCAAATTATCACCTTATATGAAAATAAGACGTAAAAAAAACAAAAAGTTTAAAGTGAGTGAAACTCTTTCTAAAGTTAGAGAAAACCAAGTTGAAGGTTAAATAGGCTATTAGTATTCACAAGGTATTAAGTGATAAACATGTTGGCTTAGTAATGCTACATGAGTTTAGATGGGAATGTGGCATATTTCATGCCACATTTTGGTAAAAGATGAAGGGGGTATTCAAGATGAGGGTATGAAAGAAATGGTGGTCTTAAACTTCTTAGTGTTTTAAGGTGTTAACTTAATCAAACTTTTTAGATGGTGGTGCTGTTTGCATATGCTTAGAGTTTTTTCTTAGAGATACATATTTTTGGTATGGGAGAGATTCCCTCCCTTTGCTTAATGATGAAGAACTTGAGATACGCATTATGGTTAAGCTTCCTCCCTTCTCTATCTACCTATGCCTTCTAAAAAAGAAAACGCTCCCCTTATTTCTAAAAAAAGGGGCAGGTGAGAGGCTATATGATACAATAAAAGAGATCATTTGCTATTCAAACTCAACAACTAGTAAGCTTAGTTGGGATAGACATTGAACCATGAACAACCCAATGACTCAAGAAAACAAGAGCTTCAAGGGTGTAATAACATAAATGTGAAGATGAAGAGAAGACTACTAAACTTCAACCATCGTAGAAGAAAAATAACAAACATTGAAAATAGACAACGACGTAGAAAAAGGATGTATCCTAACTCATCTACTCAATTTGAAATGTGGCCTAACGATCATGGAAGAATATTATTGTGGTAAGACAACAAGCATGAAAAAATTCCAACTTCATTGAAAAACTTTCGGAGAGCATCTTAACAAATATATTTGAAAGTGAGTTGGAAAAATGAATGTTGAGAGGAGACCCAACCATAGTGGCAAAAAGTCAAATGATCATTGACAAAAAATTTCAATTTTTTTATAGATAACTAATGAATATTTAAAAGAGATGTTACAACATCAATGACCATTGATAGGGTATAACAATTATATTTTCAAAACTCAAGAGGATTATTTCTTTGTGTCTATTGGCTAGTTTTTAGGACTTTACTTATATAAAATTTTCATTTGGACGTGTCAAAGATTTCATGAAAGAGCTTTTATTTTTGTGAGGTTTAATTTTTGAATTTTTTGGTAGAATAAGCTTTATGTGTTTTGTAATTAACCTTTGAGTTAGTGAGTGTAGATTTTCTTGCACACTAAATTGAATTTGCTGTTTATTTTAAGAGGTTTAGACACTTACTAGAGGCCAATCATTTGTAAAATAATATAGATTAGTAATGTACCTTTAAAAATGATGAGGGATAGAGTTTTGCTCCCTTGAACCTTAAAAATGAGAGTGTAAATGATTTTTCTTGAGCCTAACAAAAAGAAAATTATATTTGATCCTTGAAAAGACAGTAAAAGACTTAAATGTAACTTAGGAAGTGGATATAAATATTATTAATCGAATTACTATAAAGTCTTTTGCATCGGTTGCTTCTATTCCTTTTAATTTTTAATTTTTAGAAGTAATCAATTCACTCATCTTTTGGATTGTCATCTTTATCAAGGTCTTACATATACAAATATTCATTTTTTTTAATCAGTTAGAATTACTTTAAAATTTAAATAAAATAACATTTTAAAAAATAATTGATTAAAAGATTGGACATTAAGTAAGCATTTCATCATGAAATTATAAAACATAGTTTTAAAAAAATTTAAATTCGAAGTTGCTCAAATTTTTTTGAACTTTAGGTTCAATATTAGAATTTTAAAATATCGTAACATTGGTTGAAATTTTTTTTAAAAAAAAAACACATGAAATGACACACATGATATTGGTTGAATTTTTTTTTAAAAGAAAAATCAAATGACACACACTCTCCTTCTAACCAAAAAGGAAATTCTTTCTATAAAAAATAAAAAGAGAAACTATATTTGTGGTGAAAACCAGTCGATGACTATGCAAAGTGGTGGTGGTAACAATGTTTTTAAAATTGAATTAGACTGATTGATCATATCAGTAAAATTGAGAATCGGTCAATAATCTAATTTGGTTCTATCTAAAAGTTAGATACTAAAAATCAGGTAAAATAAAAAATCGAATTAAATCGATTCAACTTAAAATTATATCATTTTATACAATAATTTAAAATTTTTTAAAAAGTACATTATTATACTCAAAATTAAGTTTATATTTTTTAAAAAAAATAAAAAATATTTTATTAAATTGAATTAATTAAATAAAAAACTGACAATCAATTCGATCTTCAATCTGAATTTAAAAATATTGGACAGTGAGTTAAGCATGATACAGGTCCTAGGTCAAATGATACAAATTAATCGTTTCGAGTGATTTTATCCACTTGCTTCCATTAAGGCAACAACATGACAATGGCGATGGCGAAAGTCATCATGCGCAGGGCAGCCACGCCCATCCATCCTTTCCTTCCTAAAAGAAGAGGCGGCCACATCAGCAATGATGTCGCATTTCACATTTTATTTAACAAAATTAGTTGTAAATCTATACATGTAAAATAATTATAATAATAAAATTTAAATAAATTTAATATATATTTTATTAAATAATTAATTAAATTATTTAAATAATAAAATATTATTTTATAAAAAATTATTATTAAGTAAATAAAATAATAAAATAAAAATTTTAAAATTTATTATATACATTCAAAATTATAAATTAGCTTTTTTTAAAAAAAAATTTACTTTTTAGATTTTTCTAAATTATTGTTAGAAGTTGTCTATAATTTTTACTTTTTAACGTTTTCTAATTTTTTGTGTAGAATTTTTTTTATATTACCTTAGTTTTTTATTTAGACCTTTTTACTTTTTAAGCTTTTAAATTTCATATATATATATATATATATATATATATATATATATATATATAATTTGATTTTTTAATGTGATAATTTTTTATATTATAATGTAAATAATGACTCGTGATGTATTCTATACAATTATTTAACAAACGAAAAATAATGATTTAAAATTAAAATAAGGGTTTAAAACTAATTATAAGATAGAAATTAATAATATATATTAGTTTTATTTTTTAAAATTTTGAATAAAATTTAATTAAATGTCTTTTTTTAATATTTGATAATGTTTGACTCCTTCAAATTTAATATATGATTATAGAAAATAAAAAATATAAAAAATAATATATATTTGATCAAATTCTATATAAATTTCTTTAAAAATTATAAAAAATAAAAGAAATAAATACAAGGTTTAGTTACCAAAAAAGTCATGAACTTTAATTTATTTTTAAATCTATTCCATACTTTATTTTTAACCAAAAATACCTAAACTTTAATTCTTTTTCAAATCTATCATCGAACAAATATTTGATTATTAAAAGTTACATAACATATCATTTTCATCCCTGAACTTTTTTTAAAAGTTTGGTTAGACCCCAAAAAGAGAAAATATCTAAAATTATATAAAATCTTGTTTAACTAAAAATTTAACCAAATTGAATTTAATATATTTATTCTAAGTAATTAAAATATAATTTATTTAGATAAATAATTTATTATAAATTTTGTTATAAAATATCATTAATTCGTAATTTAAAGTAAAAAGTTACACCATCATAAATTTTTTAAAATAATATAAGAATAAATAGTTATTACCTTTTTATATAGACATCAAATAGCTAAAACTTATTTTTTATAAAAAATTAAATCATCTCTTTATATTAATGAATCGGATATAAATTTACTAAAAATATATTATAGTTAAATCTTAAAAACTCAAAAATAGAAATAAAATAAAAATATATATAAAATATTATTTAATTTTTTCTTTTTATATAAATAATATCTTTTCCACTTTTGCATAGTATTGATTTTTTATAACAATGTAAAAATTTATAAAATTTTTTAGCATAAAAATACTCTTTTTTTTTGTTTTATAAGTATATTATATAATACAAAAAGTCAATCCACTTTAACTTTTTAGAATTTGTTAATCTGTTATTTTATATAAATATTTATTTTATTATAAAATTTAGTCAATTTAAACTTAATCAATTATTTATTCTTAAAATTTAAATATAATAAATTAACTTTATATTTTATGTAGAAACGTATTGTTTGATTTTTCTATTAAATAACAATTAAATATTTAATCATTGTGCACTTGTACTAATTTTATCTTCCATTTATATGCCTTAATTTTTATTTTATTATTATTATTTAAGATATTTTAAGCAATTATTTACTTACAAAACTAATTATTGTCTATTTATATCCATAAATATTAAATTTTTATAAATAATTAAATAATACTTAATCAATAATTTCAATTTTAAAATATTATATATATATATATATATATATATATATATATATATATATATATATTCAACTTAAAATTTTTTGAAATCTATCACTATTTATATATGTATACTTGTACGATTAATTTATGTTTTTAACTTCTTATATATTTGATGAAATTAACATTTAACTATTTTATATTTTTAATAAATTTATTGTTCTCTCAAGAAATGACTTGTCAATATAAAAAGATAATTTGATTATTTGTAATAAATAAATTTTAGCTATTTAATATGTACATAAAAATTAATATCTATTTATTATTGCATTTTTTTGAAAAAATTATGATTATCTACATTTTTTATTTTGAATTATTAATTAATGATACTCTAAAATAAAATTTTATATTAAATTATTTATTTAAATAAATAATATTTCAATTACTTAGAGAATATATATATATATATATATATATATATATATATATATATATATATATATTATTTTTTTAAAAAATATGATGGGGTAAGTTTCACTTTGAATTATGAATTAATGATATTTTATAATAAATTATTTATCTAAATAAATTATATTTCAATTACTTAGAATAAATATATTAAATTTAATTTGGTTAAATTTTTAGTTAAACAAAATTTTATATAATTTTTAGGTATTTTCTCTTTTTTGGATCTAACCAAACTTTTTACAAAATTTCAGGGATCAAAAATGATTTTTTTTATCGATTTTTACCAATCAAATATTGATTTGAGGATAGATTTGAAAAAAAAATAAAGTTTGGACATTTTTTGGATTAAAAAAATAAAGTATGAGATAAATTTGAAATATATATTAAAGTTCAAGATTTGTTATAATTAAGCCTAAATACAAAAAGTGATACCATAAAATATAAAAAAAATGATAGACATTTGATTTAATTTTATATTATTTTTTTTAAAAAAATCATCTAAATATGGTGCAAGGCACGCAATTATGCCTCGCATTAGTGGTGTAAATCAAGTTGAGTTGAGTTGAACCCTATTAGTCTCGATCTTAAACTCGACTTGAAAACTCGAACCTTAAGCTCGATTGGGCTTTAATTTTTGAGCTCAAGTCGGTTAAGTACTAAAAAACTTGAACTCGACTCGATTAATTTCATTTTTTTATATAATTTTTTTGTGAATTCTATAAATTTAAATTTAGGCTCAAATAAGTTTAATTTAGCATGAATTGATTAAACTTAATTGACAATATTGCAAATATGCTTAAACTCGATTAAGTTTGTTAGCCTCTCGAGTCGAATATTTTTTTAAACTCGATTTCAGTTCGCTCGATTAATTGAGTAATTCAAACTCGAGTTCAGCTCGATTAATCTAGAATCGATTTTAAATATTTGTCAAATCGATTTCGAGTAATTTGTGAAATTTGCATCATCCACTCTTTTTCAAGAAAGAAAATGGTTATCACTTGCGTCACATCATATTTGGCTTTTTTTATTTGAATATATGATGCTATTATTTTTATTTATTTTCTTTATTTACTTAAATTAAATTAATATTTATTTTATTCATTTTTATAATTATATCTTTTATTATGTATATTTAATATATTCTTAAAAATATTAAATAATAATAATAATAATAATAATAATAATAATTAATTATGCTACATTTGATATGAATTTTTAAAAATAATATTAAAATTTACTCTTAGTTTTATATTATAATTACAAAAATGAAAAAATAATTAAATATGTTGACCTGCCATTTTCCAAAAGAAAAGGCAAAAGTACCTAAATCGATATAATTTTGACAGATGGGAGTCGATCGCATCTCCTTGTAGAGTTGTGCAACTAACCCATTTCTTTTCAGGCAGGAATTTGCCTCCCTCTTTCTCTTTTTGGGGCTACATATTTATGGAGTTTTTGGAGACTCTTTGGGAGGCCTGTCGGAACATGCAAAGCTGCCGATCAAGAGATGAGATGGTTATGGTGACGGGGAGAGGGGTACATAAACGGCGATGAAGGTATTGGCGCGCCTCAATCTGAATACATGGTTAGATGATTTATATATATTAGCCAAGTAATTTGATTGAGCCGCGTCAATATCTCCTTTTTGCACCTCTCGCCTCTTTCCTCTTAAATCTTGTCCTTCACCAAAAATTCTTGGTATGTAAATAAGTTCCTCTTGCTTTTGGTATATATATCTCTCTCTCAGACTCTTTATCCATGGTTGATAATCTTCTTTAGGTATAAGCCTATATATATATATATATATATATATTGAAGAACTAATAATTTTCTTGATCGAAAAAGGACCAAAGATAAGCTTAGGGCGAGCAAACGCGTTTCTGTTCAATTTTTATTAGTTTTAATAAATCAAATTTTTTACATTTAAAATCGAACCGAATTAAAATTTTTGAAAAAATCGAATTAATCTAACAAATTAAATTGAAATTTATGTGTCTATAAATCGAAGTGAATTTAAAAAAATTTAATTTGGTTTGTTTCAATTAAATTACATATATTTTAAATTTGATTCAATTCAAATTGATTTGATTAATTAAATATTTCGGTTAATTCAATTTTTTATTTAAAAAATCGAACTGAAAATCAAATTTTTTTAAAATTATAATCGAACAAATCGATTTTATTAAAGAATCAAACCGAACCGAATTGAATCAATTCGATTTGATCGATTTTTTTGATTAGATCCGATATTTGCTCAGCCCTAACTAACATGGTAAGGCCTAGCTAGTAGACCCCTACGTCTCCTCTAGGGCTTTTGTATAACCTCTTCAATTAATTTAATCTTGATCTTGTGTGAGAGAGTTATCAATGGTTCATTATTTATCAAGGAGAATAAAATATGTACAAAGTAGAAATTAAATGATCAAGTGTTGTATTCTAGTACTACAAGAATATGATTAAATGTCTATTCTCTGGTGTAAAAAATACAAAGGGGGTGGGGAATGCTGAAAGCTGAAAACACCCACATAATTCAGAGAGTAGGTAGAATAAGTGTATCAAGTTGGATATAAAAATTGAATGCGTCTTTCCACTAGTTTTATTTAAATGGGGATGAAAGTACTATAAATATGCATATAAATGTCAACCATAATTTTATTAATTTTTTTTAAAAAAGAACTAGTTATCTTGGCCACATAATTCACCGTGTAATTAAAATGATAGAGACTATAGAGAGAGAGGAGAAACAAAAGCAGTTAATGATGGAATTGTCCATTTCCAGAGACAAGGAAGCCGGCCAGCTCTTGTAGAGAGAACCATAACTGCGACTTAAGTGGGGTCAATCGACAATCCCTTATCTTTCACTAAGAGTTACATTAAATTAGATTACCTTCTAGTCCCTACCAAAGTACTAATCCTGGCGATCAATCACGATGTTTCTCCAACCATTATTTTCTTCCGTGTGTTAGTTGATATGTACTTGATAGACAATAAGCCTACAGTGTTGTGTTTTAGGCAGTCACCACAAATATCAGTAACACAAAAAAAGAATGGCATTTCACACGCACGCATAATTACCATTTCCTAATAAAAAAATATGACCCATCAAAACCCTATAATCACTTCTCCTTATTTTCAAGTAACCATACTATCACATGCTTTCTCATGGTGGATATTCATAGTAACTTCTTCTTCTTTGTTATTTTGGTCGTGGTAGGTATTCATAGTAACTTGATCAAGTCATGTTGTCATTGTTGTTAAGTGCATAAAAGTTACATACATGCAACTTGTTAATATATAAAGGCAGCTCGCTATATATGGTTATATTAAAGAACGACCCAATATAAAAATTTAAGTTTATAGGTAAGAGTTTTTCAAAAAAAAAAAAATTTATAGGTAAGAGCATGACTAATGAAGTGCAAACAAGAGTACTCGGGATTTGAATTTTCAATTTCTGATAGATGTGCTCAGGATGATCACTTACAAATTCGAATATATGGGTGACTGTAGAATGAACCTTCCAATTCAAAGGGTTAATTGTTCTAGCAATTGACTAAGAAGACATTGGAAAGCGCAAATGAGTTGGGATTTCATCCTGCTACTGCATGTTTACCAAAAACGGGGCTTTTGTTCAAAATAATATTTAAGGTTAAGCCAAAGACATGCAAATGACTTGAGAGAAGCATTACCAATGCATCATCGTTAAAGTTTTATTTTCTATGGTGTTGACGAGGAGGCTGCTTTCATTTGATGATTTGATTATATCACTCCACACTTTTTATATATTTGTCACCTTTTGTCTTGTCTCCAACCCAAATCAAAATCAGCAGACACAATTAGAAGTTACGTTTGGATTTGGGTAAGTCATGAGCATCTGTGAATTTTCTTTCTTTCTTCTCTTTTCTATTGCAGGTTATTTTGTTTAACAACACTTTGCATGGCCTATCTTTTTTAGAAAAATAAATTACATCTATATAATGTCTTTTCCTTTTTTTTCAGAGTTCATTGATCTTATCATCCGAATGTGATGTCTTCACATGACATATAGTAATTTATTTGGCATTCTATACATAAATGTTATTGGAAATTATCTAGTTTATGCAAACCCGTTGATAGAATAAACTGTTCAATGGAGCTTTATATTCACAATTTTATCTTTGGAGATAGCTCTCATAGTGTTGAACTAATACTTAAGATTAGCTGTGTGTTTTTGGAATAGCCATAATCATCTCCAACTTTCACATTTTTTCAGTTGTATCAAATTTTTTATGTATAATTTTCAATTATACTAATAGAGGTATAGATCAGGACTGTAGAAAGTAATGATTGAATTTACAGCAGTCAGCATAACAGTAGAATCAAAGAACTAAAAATGCAGTAATTGACGCTGAACAGTTGTTGAGGCGTGTCAGGTCAGAGCTTAACCATGACCTGTAAGTTGATGTCATTGGAAGACATATCTTCAAGCATATCCTGTGGTTCCTAAAGACCTTGTGTTGGTCTCATGAGGAAGGATAAGTTAATTTTTTCTTTTTTTCATTTTAGTTCAGTGAAGGTTCACTGGGTTATTAGCAAGCTACACAATGGAGGTGGCTCTGTCCTTTCAATTTACATCATAAAGATAAAATTCTCATCATATTGAAGGAGAAAGAATCAAACTTTTCACTAAGATGAGGCAGACTAGATTTCATTGGTGGAGTTCTTCAATATCAAATAAAACTTGTGTAGATATGTCAATCTACATATGTTTAAATATTTTGTTTTATTTACAATTTAATTACTTAAATTATTATTATGATTATAATATACATTAAACTGCATATATTTTATTATCGGCAATTTATTTACTTGAATTAATATTATTATTTAACTCTAATTTAATATTTATTTTATACTCTAATTTAATATTTATTATACTTAAGTGAGATACAACTCAACAAATGTTTTGGACCTGATGATCCAAATTATATGATGCGTGAATTTAATTATAAAATTAGCAGTATAATTTTTTTTAGTTAATTTCATGTTACCAAGATGATTTAGATAGATTCGACTTGGTGGGCTTAGAGCGAGAATCGTTAAAAGGAACCAACTCTCTTTAACGTTTCTTAATATATTTAATGTCAATGATATGCTATTTATGGTATATATCATTTTCTTATTTGTTTTAAATATATCACATTTATACTTTATTTAATTAGTCTCACAATCTTCTATCACTATAAATAGTCTTTTGATTTACTTTATTCAGGATCTTGAATTCATTTTTCTCATTTTCTACCACATAAATGTTATTCTCTAATTTCTTATTCTCTCTTTCTTTTTCTTTTCTTATGTTTTCTATATCTTCTTGTTAAGTTGGTGTATCATCATCACACATGAGTTTTAATTATTTTCTTACCTGCTATGAAATAATATGTAAATAATTCTTTCAACTAATTTATTCTTCTCCAATTTGGAGAAATTATATACATGTTACATGCTGTACAATAAAGGATAAAAAAAATTATAAAAGGAAAAACTAAATACTTCTATACGAGCCAAATATTCCTATACAATATTAGTCAACTATCCATATTTCTCGCACTAATTATTATAATTATAGTCCATGCCAACACTCCCTTTCAAGTTGGCGTATGGATATTTATCATGCCAAACTTATTAATTATAACATGAAAGACCTTTCCTGAAACTGCTTTTGTCAATATATCAACTAATTAACTTTCAAATTGACCAAACTAAAATTGTATAATCTTTTGATCAAGCATCTCTTTGATGAAATGATGATCAACTTCAACATGTTTGGTATGATCATGTTGTACAAGATTCTATGCAATCTCAATAGCTACTTTATTGTCACATTGAAGAAGCATAGGTGTTTCATATTCAATCTCTAAATCCTTTAGTACACTTTTAAACCACTACAAATCTCATACACGCCATATCTCAAAAATTTAGCCTCAGCACTTGATCTTGCAACAACCTTTTACTTTTTACTTTACGTGACAAGATTACCCTCCATGAAGGTAAAATAATCAGATGTGGATCTTTTTATCAATTTGAACCTTTGTCTAATCTGAATCCATGAACCCCTCAATGTTAGATGCTTCATTTTTTTAGAATAACAATCCTTTTCCTGGAGCACTCTCAAGTATCTTAAGATTTTGTGCATAACATTCATATGTTCTTCACTTGGTGCTTGCACAAATTTACTCATTATGCTGACTGCATAAGTTATATTTGGCCTTATATGAAACAAATAGATTAACTTTCCAACCACATGCTGATATGACCCTTACATGTCAAAGTTTGATTTGGAAAAATTCCAAGTTTGTGATTCATTTTTATCAGTGTTTCTATTAGTTTGCAAGCATGCATTTTAGTTTCAGTTAAAAGATCTAGCACATATTTCCATTATGAGAGGAAAATCCCTTATTTTAATCTCACAACCTCAATCCCTAAGAAATATTTGAGTTGTCCCAGGTCTTTCATTTTGAATTTAGTGGCTAGGTAATTTTACAAAGCTTTCATTTCATCTGGGTCATCTCTTATCAAGATTATATCGTCAACATATATAATTAAGGCTGTTACTTTTTATTCTTTGTATTTGATGAACAAAGTATGGTCTAAATTACTTTGCTTATAACTGAATGCCTTCATTGTAGAAAAGAACCTTCCTAACAATGCTTTTGGTGATTGTTCAACCTATATAACTTTTTTTTTTCAATTTACAAACTTCATTACTACATGAGGAACTATTTTTAACTCCCGGTGGTAATTCCATGCAAATATTTTCCTCTAAATCCCTATTAAGGAAGACATTCCTTATATCACATTATTGTAAAGGCCAATCTTGATTTGCTGCTATTGAAATGAAAATGTGAATTGTATTGTTCTTAGCTACTAGTGCGAAAGTCTTTTGATAATCCACTCCATAAAATTGCTTATACCCTTTTGCAACTAATCTCATTTTATACTTATTAGTGCTTCCATCTACTTTGAGCTTCATTGTGAATACACATTTACAACTAATTGTCTTCTTTCCTTTGGGTAATGGGATAAGTTCCTAAGTAGCATTCCTTTATAGAGCCTTCATCTCTTAATTCATTACCTTTTTCCATTTTGGATTTATTAATGCATCTTGCACACTACTAGGAATAAATATAATAAATAATTGATTAGCAATAAATGCATATGATTCAATCAATTTATGGGAGGACACACAGTTACTAATAAGGTACTTGACCGTAGCCTTAAGATTGTCTTCATATTGTTTCTTTGGGATACCTTTATTAGACTTTTATGGATATTTAGAAAGAGTTATATTTTATGTATAAACACGGTCTTCATTAGATTTATTAGGAATAAGATTAGAGATTACTTAAGGACGAACATTTTAGTGGGTCAACTTTTAAATTAATGGCATAGACATAGGCAATTCAAAAGTACTTAAAGGTTTTTCAAAATTTTCTTCTAACTCGCATTCAATTTCATGAATGTCATCACATACTTGCTAAAGTTCATGAATTTGTTGTATATTATCATCACATTTTTGCTACATAGTTCTTATACACTGCTCATTTATTTCTTCTAATTCCATGAACTCCCTTCCTCCATTATTTACTTATAATACATTCTTTTCACTAAATCTCTACCCTCGAAGAGAAGGTTCAAAGGATCCCTTTGAGTAATAAGGCTTTTGTTCATGAAAATAAACATCCAAAGTCACTTGTAATTTTCAGGTATAAAGGTCATAACACCAATATCCTTTATGAAATTCAAAATAACTAAAAAATACACATCGTTTGGCACATGGATTAAGTTTATTACGAAGAACTTTAGGAATGTGAATATATATTATAAAGTTAAAAACCCATGGTTTAAGGTTTTGGAGATGTGGAATTGAACAATAAGATTACAACTTTTGTTGGGGAGTTTGCAAATCTATTATACAAAATGGTATTCGATTAACAAGGTATGCAACAAATTTCATAGCCTCTCCCTAATATAACTAAGGGATGTTCATCTCAAATAGAAAGGTACGAACTATCTCTAGTAGTTGTATATTTTTTCCTTCTACTAATCCATTATGTTGTGGAGCATAAGTGTAATAAGTTTGATGATGAATTCCATGGTCACTCAAAAATTTTCCAAAAAATGCATCCATAAACTCAATACCATTTTCAGATTGAAGAACAAGAATTTGCCTTTCACCATTTTCTAAAATTCTTGAAAAGTTATATGAACATTTTCTAAAATTCTGGAAAAGTTATATATACATCATTTTTCTTGTTAAGCAAAGACACCCAAGCCATTCTTATACATTCATCAACATAGTAAAAAAAGTAACAAGCTTTTGAAATGGAGGGAACCTTTGTAGGACCTCAAACATCAGAATGAATAATGACAATAGGTTCTGAACTTTTATTCACTTGGTAATGGAATGTGATGGTTTTAGCTAGTTCACAAATATCATAATAAAAGTTTGATTCATCTAAATGTGAAAAAAATTCAATTTTAATTTTCTTAGATAACCAAAAAAAAATGTCATGATCTTTAGTGCCATAACCATATCGTTTCATGAGCTTTGTCCTTGCTATAGGTTTGATTTGCCATACTAAATTTCCATCCACCATTTTTTGTTAACTCTAGGAAGTAAAGTTTGCCCAGTCTAACACCATAACCAAGAACCTTCTGAGTTAGAATATCTTGAAAAACATAAATAAAAGGCTAAAAAGTTACAGTGCAGTTAAAAGTATAGGTTATTTGGTTGATAGATAAAAGATTATGTTCAAGAGATCGAATAATAAGAATAGTATCTAATGTTAGATCATTTGATAGAGTAATTGATCTTTTTCCTACAATAGGAGAGGTACTCCCATTGGCTATGGAAATGACAAATTTAGAGGATGAATGGATAGATTGTAACTTACTGGAGTCGTTAGTTATATGATAAGATGCACATGTATTAATTACCCAAGAACTATCCTTAGAAGTTGCAGAAAATAAAAATGCCTTACCAACATTTCCTGATTGAGCAATGTTTGCTATAGGTGTCACCTAATATTCATTTGCATAGGTTAGCATACCTTTACCTGAAATTTTCTTACGAGGTTTCTTTGTGAAGTCCCACCACTTAGGATAGCCATTGATTTCATAACATCGTTGTTTCGAATGACCTGTTTCACCATAATGAAAACACACCAATCCATTTGACTTTCTAGTTGATTTTATTATTTTTATTATTTGAATGTCCAAATGCAGGTCCTTATCAAGTTTGACTAGCCATCATAACTGAGCTTTTATGAATTGGATGGGAACCTCCCATTGTTTGTTTCTATTGATATTATTTTCTAATATATGCATATGTACTTTCCTAATCGAGTTTTGGGTCCTTTCACAAGATTTCTCAACGTGCTTGATTAAATTTTAAATCAAGTCCATGTAGAAAAATATGAAATCAAAGCCTAGCCATGACTGAATGCAATTAGATGACTCCTTTAACCATTCCTTCTTAAAAGATAATTTTATGATCAATTTCTAGCAAAATAGCAATAATTCATTATAGTACATTGACAATAGTAGACCATTTTGTTTGGTAGAAAAAGATCTTTGGTTTAGTTCAAAAATACAAGTTTTATCTGATCTATTTTAGGTCTTTGATATAGCCTCCCATATTCCCTTAGCTGTGGAAAGAAGAATAAATCATTACATCAGTAATGGATTCATTGAGTCAATCAACTAGCTTTTCACTTTGTGATTTTTAGTAATCCAAATTTTAAAACTAGGATCATTATGTGCAAGGTTTTTGATTTCTCCAGTAAGATATCCAACTTTCTCACGAATGCCAATGTGCATTTCCATAAGTTAAGACCACAAAGAGTAGTTGGTCTTGTTTAATGTGATATTGATAGTGAAAGAAAAGTTGTCTTATTGGATAATAACCTATGGTGTTAGGACTAATGTGGTTGATTCACTGATAGCAATTGTAATATCTTTATCCATATTCGTTGGCATTCTTACATGAATATATTTATTACATAAATGATTTGCAATCCCACATGAACATATGCAATGGATAAATGATCATTCGTTGACACTTGCACCATTACATTTGGGACACTTGAACATATATGTAATGTTTGTATAGTTACATGATAAATTATCTTATGTTGTGTCCTGATATAACATCATAAATAATAGTGTTTTAGAGCTCATTTAAAAGTATAAAGAGCATATAGGGATTAGGAGATGGAGGGAGGTGATGAAGGAGTGAAAAAGAGGGACTAAAATAGGAAAAATGAATTTCCAACCAATAGAAATGGGACACCATGATTTTATCTTATTATAATAGGTTTACAAATTGAATTTTTCATCCTTTAGGAGCAAAATAGAGAGGATAAATGTGAGGGCAAATAGAAGAAAAAGAGAGCTAAGGAAGAAAAAAAGAAAGAAATAAGAAGAAGAAGAAGAGTGAGTTACTAAGGAAGAAATTCTAAGCTTTTTTGGTTCTAGGAAAATAGGTAAGTTAATTTATCTTCTTCCCACATGAAATTACTCCCTCATGATCCATTAATCATGCATGGTTAGTAAGAATCATGGAGTATTTAAGGTAGAGCTCATATATGGAAGTTGAAATTCAAGAGAAACTAAAGTTGATTGTGTTGGTTTTATTGTTAGAGCAAAATTTTGTACCCACGATTTCATAACACTAGAACAGGAATTATGGAAAGTGTAAAATATGAAAGTTGTAGCTTTATGCCCCAACTAAATATATATTAGCTTACAGGCTAGCATTATCGTTAGAGATGGCTTAGATTCATGATGTATTCCATGTGAGTACGCTCAAAAAGTATCGGTTTGATCTTACACATATACTTAGGGATCCAACAAATCACAATTGCACATGATGTAAGTTACATTGAAGAGCCAGTGCAAATCATTGGTTATAAGACAAAATAGTTATGAAATCGAGAAATTCTATTGGTTAAGGTGTTATAGAGAAACCACTCACAATAAGAGACTACATGGGAAACTGAAGAGAACATTAAATGACAATATCCACATTTGTTTACAGGTATTAAATTTCGAGGATGAAATTCTTCGTAAGAGGGGAAGAAATGTAACATCTCTATTCACATTCATTGGCATTCTTACATGAACATATTCATTATATAAATGATTTGGAATCACCCATGATCATATGCAATGGATAAATGATCATTTAGATATGTGAATTGGATAAATACGACAATGACACTTGCACCATTACATTTGAGACACTTGAACATATATATAATATTTGTATAGTTACATGGAAAATTATCTTATGTTGTGTGCATGATATAACATCATAAATAATGGTGTTTTAGAGCTTATTTAAAAGTATAAGGAGCATATGCAGATTAGGAGATGGATGGAAGTGATGAAGGAGTGAAAAAAAGGGACTAAAAGAGGAAAAGTGAATTTCCATCTAATGAAAATAAGACACCATGTTTTTGCCTTATTATAATAGGTTTACAAATTGAATTTTTCATCCTTTAGAAGCAGAATAGAGAGGATAAATGTAAGGGGCAGTAGAAGAAAGAGAGAGCTAAGGAAGAAAGAAAGAAAGGAAGAATAAGAAGAAGAAGAGGAAGAAGAAGAAGGAGAGGGAGAAGAGTGGGCTCCCTAGTAAGGAATCCTAAGCTTTTCTGGTTCTAGGACAATAGGTAAGTTAATTTATCTTCTTCCCATATGAAATTACTCCCTCATGACATGTTAATCATTCATGGTTAGTAAGAATTATAGAGTATTTATGGAAGTTGAAATTTAAGAGAAACAAGAGCTGATTGTGTTGGTTTTATTGTTAGAGCAGAATTTTGTACCCACAATTTCATAACACTAGAATAGGAATTATGGAAAGTGTAAAATATGAAAGTTGTAGATTATGCCCAAATAAGTGCATATAAAATATTTTTGCATAATTTGGTGTGTGTGAGGAGATATGCCTCCTTCATTAGGGCTGGTTCACAACCAACCAAAATCCTTCAATATTTCTATTTTCTTATAATTTGATGACCTTATGTGCTGATTTAGACGAAGTTCAAAACATGAAATTTGTAATTTTATATTCCTTATAAGTACCAGTAAAGCAGTTTTTCTTGATTTGTTGTGTGGAAAGAAATATGGCCCACTGATTGTGACTGACACTGAATCCGATGAAACCTCATCAGTCTTTTAATTTTATTTTCCTAGAATTTGATGGCCATAGATTTGGAATTTAATGATACTCCAAACTTGAAAGTTGTATATTTATGTCTGATCTACATGTCTGTGAAATATTTTTGCCAAATTTAACATGGTTATTGAGATATTGCCCCTTCATTATGACTGATTGTCAACATGTTGAAAACCTGCTCACCCTGAGATTAGTCATTTGTTTTGGTGACTTTATAGACTGAATTAGACAATGACTAAAACATGAAAAATGTTTCTTCATGTGTTTTGTAACTTTTGGTAGATCTTTTTTGCAATTGGATTTGTAAAATTTGAGATAAACCTAAGATTGTAAGACCTATCAGACTGAGATGATATTGAAATAGGACAAAATTTAAAAATTCACTACATTTTTTGTATTTCTTATATTGGCTTGAAATTTTATTGTTGTATTATTATATGTCTAGTTTATTTGGAAAAAAGAATCAAGTCATTTGGATAAGTATATCTAGAGTTATTACTATAAGCGTGTAGCAAGGTTAGGCTGCCATATAAGGAAAATATGCATAAACACTAGGTCCACTTGCATGGATCACGCAATGGTTGCATACCAAGAACTCATAGTCATTTTGACATACTTATAACTATGTATGTATCAAATGTTAGGATCTCAACACCTTAAGAAAGTCCTAGAGAGAGAACCAAACCTACCATAAAGGTTGGTCACATCAAAAGGTAAGTAAAAATCATAATTAGATTATAATGTGTATGTGTGATAATTTTATGATATGATTATGTTCTATTACAAGTATATGTGATTCAATTGTTACATTTTACATGTGAATACAAGTCAAGTGAGAATTATATGCTCTTAATGATTATTTGGTATGCCATTGTGAATGAACACTTGCATATGAGACTAAATGGATGTTGTGACTGACTTGTCAAACACTTGCAAATCACTTGGAAAAGGGACCAATATGTCCAATAATACATGTTATTGATCAAATGATTCACTTGTTATATGTTGGCCAATAAAATCAAATGTCACTTGAATTACATGAATTCCCGAGAGCAGTGTTTGCCTTGCAAGGTCACGAAAAAAAAAAATAAATTTATTGCATTGCACTTGCATAGTAAATTGTTATACTTGTAATGTATCTTGATGATATTCTTATGTTATTTGTGCCATAAGAATCTAATTATTATTTTTATTCATTGAGCCGCGACTCACCAAATGGCAATTATATTTTTTAGATACTGAAACATAGTGTTTGGATATTTTGGTGCATAAAGTTTTGCATATAGACACATGGACCATACGTCGTCGGCTAAATTCCAACTCTCTCTCTCTCCTTGTATCATGTACATGTATCTAGATAGGAATCAGTTTATGGTCACTATCCTTGAACATTAGTTAACATATATGTACATTAAATACATGTTTGATTGTGTATGTATGATAAATAAACCTTTATGCATATGTATTTTCTGACATGAATGCCATGATTTGTAAATAAAAATGGTCGTTACTGTAATGGCCATTGGGTTGAATTGGATTTATGATGAATAATAACAAATGCATTTAGAGTTGTATTTACTCTTAAACCTTGTGAAATAATAGGAACTATGAGTAATTCTTTCAAGTAATTTATTCTTCTCCAATTTAGAGGAATTATATACATGTTACATCTTGTACAAGAAAGGAAAAAACTACAAAAGGAAAAACTAAATCTTCTTATACATGCTAAATATTCCTATACAAGATTAGTCAACTAACTAGATTTTTAGTACTAATTATTATAATTACAGCTCATGCCAACACTTGCCTTAGGACTTTTAAGTCTATTAAGATTGTCCACTCTTTCTCTCATGCCTTCTCTACTTTTTCTTAGTGTATTGCTAAGATTGCTTCGATAACATTTGAAAAACTCAGACATCTATATTTTAATGATTCCATTGGGGAGGAGTGATTATACTCAGTAATGACACCTTCCTGAAAATCCAGAAGCAATCTATCTGAGTTTTTTCATATTCATTCTCATACCTAAGACCCAAATATTATAAGAGAAACTGAGGGTGATTCTCATAAGGACATTGCCTAACCTCATGCCTAATCTCAACAGGGTGCAGCTTCAGTCTTGTTACCCTTCTTAAAGATGTTTTAAGCCTTCCAAGATAAGATGATAAAGCTCTTACAAGAAAACACTGAAGTAATGAATGATACTCTAGTTGACATTCATAGACTTACACTCCAAGTTATTAATATTCAACCCTAAAAATACCTCTCTTACCACATCAATCAAGTTAATGAACCTATTAATGATAAAGGTCATATAGATGGAGAGGATGATCTTAATGACTTCTAAGAAAATAATGATCTTTAGTTTGTCACTAAAGTTCCAACTAGAGATGCTTTTGTTACTATTGAGACAAACCAAAGCCCACAAGTCACCCTAATAACCCCTCAAACCTGTAATTAAGCACTTAGACTCATAATGGTTTAATGTCTAACAATAAGCCTAACCTTACCCTTAAATCTCACACATTCAATTAAAATAATTCTAAATTATACTTGATAATGGAAGTTATTGAAAAATTCTTTGAGTAAAAACAATAAACATCCTCTTTCTTTATGGCTACTCTTAAGCTTCCATACCCAACTCATGTGATAATAAAAACCTACCTTAAGGATTATGTCAGTAAAAAATTTAAAGTCGTTGATGGCAAGTAGAGATATGCTAAGGAATATATTATGAAGTTTATGGTCTTGAGGATGGCCTAAAACTGAATGAGTTTTCTAAGTCCTCCCTTACTAATCAAGCTTACACTTGGTATGCCAATCTTACCTGAGATCTATGACTTCTTAGTGAATAATGTGTAAACTCTTCTTAACTCAGGAGAAGGAAACTATGTTTGGCATGGGAAGAAAGTGACAAAATAGCAAAAAGGGATTGATAAATATACAAAGCTTTAGGAAGCACACTCTAGACATTCATGATCCATTTAGTGAGAAAGAGGTAATGAAGGTTCCAATTTGGTTGAGTATAAATTCCTTTAATGATGCCATTAATGCTCCAATTTTATTTTGACCTAAAATCTTCTAAATATCTATTGGCTAGCCATTTGGCTATTACATAAAAGTTTGTAAAGTTTTTACCACACTTATATTTCAAATTGTACTTTTAATTTGAAAATTTGGATCATATATATCTTTCATATGCTGCTTACTTACAAAGACCTACCAACTGCACTTATTGTAACACATACACACCTACAACTCACCAAGTCATTCTCAAGAAATCACACTTGAAACCTTTGCTTGATTCCATTTTATCTATAAGCTTCAATAAATTGAGTTTTATTTTGAAATATCATCCCAACTTTAAATTTTGGCCAACCATATCTTTCTCCATATTGAATTCTAGAAATCTAACTCTTTCCTCTTCATGTTCCATATTATTATCTCAACTTTAAAGCTCATCAAATGGTAAATACTTTGGGTCATCATCCTCAATCACAACCTCTTTATTATGATCACTTCTTAAGGTAGCCCAAAACCCCTAGTCATTACCCTTTCTCCTTTTCCATGAGGTCTCCTTATAGGTTTCTAGCAATCATTAATCGTCTGTTGAGAATCATCATATTTATTAAGGACATCATAATTAGGGTCCATAAAAGTACTATCATCTTCAACATCTTTAGTTCCATTGCCATCCGCGTTGTTATCCATATCTACATGATCCCGACCATCTTTACCCTTATCATACCCTTCCTCTTCCTCATCAGGAAATTCATCTTCATCGTCATCTACAATTTGGCCTAAGAAATTACCACCATTTGGACATTATTAGATGCATTAATCTCTGTATTTGTTTCTACATTCTGCTCTACATTGGTAGATGCAGTGTTAAACATCTCAATATCTCCATTATATTATCCACATTTTATATTACCCTGACTTGATGCACCCTTATCATATCCAACACCAATACTTGGCAATTAAGGTACATTCACATATAATCGTCTCTTTAAAGTTAGATTAGAGATCTCTAATTTTCGCTTTAGCCTAGGGACTCCCATTTCATCATTTAGTCGTTATGAACATAACTCCTAAATCACAACTCTTATTTTCGTTTTCTTAATTCCTGGTGATATAGCCTTTATTAAGTGCTAGGTTGAATGAAAATTTCACCGGGCTGGTGTTTTCCCATTTCTAAAATGTTTCATCTTTGAAATTTCACAAAAACTTATCAAAAACGTTTCGAGCATGCTTTCATAATATGGTAACATTGGAAACCCGTTTCCAAATCAGAAACACGTTTCCTAAATTTAAAAAAAAAAAGAAATAAAGGAAAAACATTTATAACCAATTAAAAATAAAAAGCCTATTAAATTCTTAAATAAAAATTAAAAAATCTATTAAATTCCTACATAAGAAAATAATATCAAAATAAAATTTAAGAGTTGTCAAATTCTTATACTATTTAGGATTAATTATCATTAAGAAATAGTAGGCATTTATTTTTCTTTGTTTTAGAAAACTTGATTTGTTATTTTTCTTAATTTTTTATTTTTAATATTTATTGATAGTAAATTATGTTTGAAATAAATAATATTATTAAATATTTATATACAATATTAGTATTTAAAAATTTCCTTATATTTTTAATATTTGTATATTTACCCTTATATTTTTAATATTTTTGCATTCCACATTTACATTTTCTATATTTTTACAAATATTGTTTCGTCATTTCTGTTCCTACGTTTCGCCATTTCTCGTTTCTGTTTTTGTACAACATATATTAAGTTATTAGCATTGAGGTTTTTTACATATAGATCAATTTCCTTAGCATCAAACTCATATAAATATAATTCAAACACATCACTGTCACTTGATCATAATTTTAACCCATCCTTATTGTCTTGATGAGGAATCCTCCGATAATACTAAATGTGGCCATCTAATGTTAGGTACTCAGCAAATATTGTATCTAACCTAACCATTGACATATAATCAGAATCACACTTAAAATGAAAATGCTCATTTCCATCCACTTATGACTACTCTTCCATAAATCCATCACAGTGCACACACATTGTAAAACAACCCACAACATTATTAGCTGCAAATCCAAATGAAAAATAAAAATCAATGAACTTATTTGTATATGAAAATTGTTTGGATTTGTTCTATTAAACATGCAATATTTTATAATTCTATGCCTTCACATGCAAATTAATAATCCTAAGCCTAGTTTCGAATTAAAAAAACCAACACAAACACAAACAAAAATAATGATTTTTTATTTAGCATTGTTTATGATTTCTTAATCAAAATGAATAATTTATATAGCATATAAGTGGGGTACCTAATTTTCTTTCGATTTCCATCATCGAACATAAGTGATCCATAAATTCAAAAAAGGTTACTATAATACCTCAAATTTTATAAATTATATTTTCCTTAGAATTTTGAATATTTGAGTTATTAAAAATATATATTTACTAGCAATTTATTTTGAATTAAAGATTTTAATTTAGATTTAAATAATATAAGAGTAATTTTTATTAGAAAAATGATTTGGATACATGTATGTGTAATTAGAATTGTGTTTAATTTAATTTTAAGAAGAGTAAATATTTTAGAGTTACTTTTTTATTTATTAAAGTACATGTGATTATGATATTATATTTAATTTCTAAGTTTAAATTTTAATTATCTTGTATACATAAAAATTTTGTAAAGGTAATAATAATGATAACTATTATTATAAACATTTTAAGTGAGTTTCAATATTAAATTATGTATGATTTATTTATAGTGAGATCTTTTTTAAGTATAGTTAGTAACAATAAAGTAATTTCAATTAGAAATCAAATATTAAAAATAGTGTTCATGAAAAAATTATTTTAGTTTATGTATAAATATAGTTTGAATTATTTTTGAAAATTTTAATCATGTATGTTTATATATATATATATATATATATATTATATAAAATAATAATAAAAAGTTTAAGTAGTTGTGGTTGGTCCACATGGGACTAATCACACTCACAATATTTAGCACTCATGCAAAAATGGAAGGAACGAAGATAGAGAGAGGGCTACCTTCACTGGTTCAGCATGCTTCAACCACCATTAGCCGACACGGTCCTTGCCACCCACTCCCCCTCACTTGTAGGAGGTAATTGTCAATGACAGTAACGACAATGATGGCACATGGATGATGATGAAGGTAAAAATGAAAATTTTTTCGGTCAACAAATTTTAAATCTTCACATCTCTTGATTTCGACATCTACTTCGAGGGTGGTGAGTGGTATTGAAAAATTAGTGAACCTATCTTCAATTTGATATCTAGCTCAACACTAGAAACAACCTATATCGATGACAGTGACCAATTAAAATTTTAACATTTTTCATGGTTTTTAGCCAATTTTGGCCGAATAAAGAGTAGTTTAACTATATTGCCACCTCCTATGGACTCCTGAAAGGATGATCTATATTTTGGTATGGGTGGTGTTATTATTGGTCATCAACAGAACTCTGGTTACTACAGGTGGCAATTTTGACAGTGGCTTCGTTGAGTTCAGGAAGCAAATCAGGACAAGATATTCTACTAATTGTTTTGGTTATATTGGTGCAATTTTTCGCAAATTATAGATGTTCCAATGAAATTTTATCTATTTTTTATAAATGTGATTTGGGTCCAAAATTATGAAATTGATTTTATTGAAAGTTTAGTGACATGAAAATAAACTAGATAGATGTATGATGATAATAATTGATTAATGGATGAAAAAATTACAGTTAATTGCATTTTTGGATCTAGTTGGCAGGATATAAAAAAATTTAAGGACTTAAAGGACTTAATTGTAAATGAGGTTATATGAAGGTTAAGATATTTTATGGAGATAATTAATAGATGATTGATTTTTAATTAAGGTTTAATGGTGATTTTAGATTAAATTATGAGAATAAAGGAGTTTATTTTAATTAGGACAATTATTGAGATTAATACAACTATTAAGGATTATTGAATTGTTATGATATTTTATTGAATTGATGGAATAATAATGAGGGTAGTTAAGTTAATTTGAGATTTAATTAGGGTTTGAAAAAGTTTATTAACTTGAAAGATTTAATTAGATTTAAAGAGATTGATAGTAATTAGTGATAATTATGAGTGTTGTTTATGGATATTGTGATTAAAATGGAATTTTTGCATTTAAGTGATAAATATTGAAGAATGGATTGGAGTAAAATGGAATTATTGGACTGAATTACAAAGGTTAGTTAAATAAATGAAATTAAGTTTATTTAATAGAATTTATCAAAATTAATAATGGAATTAAAGTATGGGAATTATGCCCAAGATAATGGATTGAGGATTTAAATATTTATTTTGAGTTTAATGATAATATGACATTGAAGTGGAAAATATATTGAATGATTGGAGGCTCCGGATGGACATTATATGTGTGTTATAATTTCTCATAAGAATTACACTCATTTATAAGGGAAATAGTTCAATTAATAGGGGAAATTTTGTTGAATTTTTAGTAGGATTAATTAATTTAAATAGAAGGATAAATGAATAAAATTATTAAAAATAAGATTAGGATTATATAAGAATTATAAAGAGTTAGATAGAAGTGATTTCTAAATTATATTTATATATATGATTATGGGATTAATAATTGGATAATTTGTTTGGGAATGGAATTAGCAATCAAATGGAAGATAATTGATTTTACCTTTAATTTCAAGTAAGTGGATAAACTTATAATATAATATTTTATGTAATTATTATTTATGCATGTTTGAAGCTGAATTTAATTTTAAAGACCCTTTTCTGAAATAATTTTATACAATGATCATTTTGATATTAAATTTTGATAAGTAAATAAGTATGTTTTGGATTGATTTCAGTTACATGATTATCTACTACATCTATTTGAGAACTGATTGTTTTTATTTTAAATTCTATAGATTGGATAAATTTACAATATTGTAGAATTGGATTTATTATTTTTATGCACAATTTTAGAATTTATTTTCTCTTAGAATAAATCATTAAATGTGAAAAATTTAAATGAAATTATATTCTATTGGAATTGAAAATGATATGAATATTTCAGATTTATTAGATGGAAGTATGTTTTATTATCATTTTAAGTTAAAATTATCATTAAATTAAACGATTAGTTTGAATTTTATTATGCAAGATGAGTAATATTAAGGTTAGATAAAAAGGGTATGCATTCAGTTATATTGTCTATAAGATCACACCTTGGACTTCAGGTGTTAATGGATATGTATTCAATTATAGTTATTACACTTTGTTTGAAATAACACTCAATAAACACATGCTTTTGGAGCATATATTGGATGATTTCCCATTGGAGGTATGATGTCTACATGTGTATGAGTGGGATTCATACTCTAAGTTGTAAGGAGATGTATTTGTGCCCATTGGTTACTAGGGCTTCATAGATTATATAGTTGAATGCATATGTGATGTTAGTATATTATTGTAAATATTATAAAATGATTAAAGAAAATGAGATAATATATATATATATATATATATATATATATATATATATATATATATATATTATAATAAGTATATTATTTTGAAGGAATGTCTAAATTAATTTTTGTTATTTATACAGTTTATTAGTATTTTCATTTTCTACAAAATATTTAATTAAAAGTTTGATTTATATATTTAGTAGTAAACTCTTTGTTATTGTTTATCTCCCATTGAGTTTTATACTCATTATTTTTACTTACTAGCTTATGCAGAAAAATTAAGGATAAGTCAGTTAGGACTTTGTATTGGAGGACTCCATGATTTGGATCAAAGAAAGATTAATTGGGTAAAAATGGCCCCAAATTCAATGTGTTACCTTTATTCTCTTTGCAAGTGCAGTAAAAGAAAAAAAAAATTTATAATCTCAAATATTACAAGATTTGCCTTTTGGAAGAGATAGAGGGGCATTTGAGAAGGATAGTTAGTGAGAAGAAGGGAGAAAGCTCCATGCATATGCCATGAGAAGAGAGAAAACATTAAAGTCAACCTAACCATGGTTAGAGCAAAAGTAGGTCACATCAGCTAAAAAATTACTATTGTTGCCACATCATTAAGCCTTTATTTCTTATTTGAGAGATTTCTATTTATGTTCTACTATTTAAGGATATTAATGTGCATAAGTTGTAAGTTGAGGAACATCAAGTGAAATTAACTGGTTTGAATGTAGGTCGAATTTGTTTGATTGTGGAACTCTTTAATGTGATTTAAAAGAGAGAATGTAGGCTAAATTTATGTCCAATCTCTATAAAACTCTAGGCATCTCGGGACAATAGCTTTATATTCTTTCTTCTATACCACCTTTTTCTTTAAGAGTAAGAGTTAATTTGTGTATATTAATACATTGCAAAAGAATTTAACAAACTTTTAAAAAAGTTTTATGATTTTTTAAACCATCCAATTCACCAATTTTGGATTGCAATCCTTACTAACACACCTATAATTGGGATCAAAGCTTAGCTCTAATTTTTCAAGGAAACTCAAATAAAGGAGTTTGATGACATCATGTTCAAAGAGCAAATGACTAATGACAACTATTAAGGCTTCCTATTATGGTAGCTTCCTAAAAAATTGACCCTTTGAAATTAAATAAAGCCAAATGTTGATGGAGTTAGAAGATTATTATTAAGATAAACGATGGAGAAAAACCTTAGCGAAGTCTACCTTAATAAATGATGATAAGCCCTCCTGTGATAACAGGAAGAAGTAAAAAAGTCCAAAATGAAAGCAAAAGCTAGATGCTTTATGACCATGGAGGGTGACTTAAAGGAAAACTCTCTAAATGAGGTGTGTAAACTTGATGATGATATCAATGAAATGTTTATAGTAGAAAATCTAATTGGGGCTTTACAATCAATTAATAATGATTTAGATAAATCTTTTTAAAGAAATAATATTTTAAAAAATGAGATGATGATTTGAAAGAAAATTTGATATTTTAAAAAATGAAAAAGAAGAATTAGTTACTAAAAAAATATTTTATGAAATTATTTTAAATCATAAAAAGTATGAACAAGGAAATTTATGACTTGAAAGATTATCTTTCCATGTTTTTCAAAAGAAAAGAAAATTTTAATTTATTCTTAGACTCTTATAGAGATGTGAGTATAAAATATGATATTAGACATAATCATGTCTCTTCTTCTACTTTTAAAAATGTGTTAGTTAGACCTTTACATTCAAGAACATCTAGTCTTCAAGGTGTTAAAGCATAAATCACATAATAAAAGGCTAATGAATAGCTTAAAGTACAAAAGCCTAAGGCCAAAATACCAAATAAGTATATATTAAAAAGCCTAATCAAATGGCTAATTGCGCTTATATATATATATATATAAGGTTAAGAAGGCTAAATGTGGCTGAGTATGAACCTAAAAAAAAAAAAAAAAAACACATGATCACACTTCTTTATCTTCTTGTGTGTAACCACCAAGGAAACATGTATGTAATCATAGATGCTCACATACATATTCTAGACCTCAAAAATAATATCATGATTACATACATATGTATTAAAGACCAAGGCCTAATATAAATATATATGCTCCCATTTGTAGGTCTCAAGCATATAGGAGATCATCTTATGATCAATCCTTTTATAGACTTGGAAGAGCATTCCTTTGGCAATACTATTATTATAATAAATTTGGTCATAAGACATACTTTTGTTGTGTTAGGCTAAATGATGACAATGTATATATTATGAACTCTTATATATTCTTAACTCCCATGGACTTAAAAAGATTCGAGTACTAAAGTAAAATGTTTGATATTGTAGGGCATAGACTCCTTCAACAGATGCTTGACATTAAAAATTCAAGCAATGAATGGAGATTGATAAAAAGGCTATGGTATATAATGCTTCAATGTGGCAAGGTGGCAAGGTGGGATACCAAGCTTCCCCGCACCTCCACCACTTGTTGTACCTAGGCACCAAGAAGGGGGGTTGAATTGGTGTTTTAAAAAATTTAAAATAGAGAATAAGGGAGAAGGTAAGAATAATAATGGACACAGATTTTTATAGTGGTTCGGGCAAAACAATCCCTACATCCACTCCCCAATCACTCAATTCGGTATTTTACTAATTCAATGGTGTTTTCAAGCTCACACCCAACTTACTACAACTTGTGTTTTAATGGCTAACACACAACCTTACAATAAAGTGTTTTCTTAGGCTAACACAAAACCTTACCCAAGTGTTTTAGCAGGCTAATACTGAAACCTTACACAAGGTGTTTTAGAAGGCTAACACTAAACCTTACAACTTGGTGTTTATTGCTCACACCTAACAAGA